>CAUYTI010110624.1:0-15025 GCA_963575145.1 Galago senegalensis
GCGCCCGCCACAACGCCCGGCTATTTTTTGGTTGCAGCTGTCATTGTTGTTTGGCGGGTCCGGGCTGGGGATTCAAACCCGCAACCTTAGGTGTACGTGGCTGGCGCCTTAGCCGGTTGAGCTATAGGCGCCGAGCCAAGATGCTAGATTTTTCTAAGGTCCTGTAGGCTGCATGAAGGAATTTAGCCTTGGTACCAAAAGCAATGAGAAGTCATAGAGTATTTTAAAGAGAAAGATCAGATCATTTGGACTGCAATAAGGACAGTAACTCTAGAAAGTATGCCAAGAAGGGGAACCATGAGATAAGGCTTTAGTCACAGAATGCGGGATGAAGGGAAAGGTTTTTTGGTAATTTTTAAGATAAAGATGGGTAAAACTAGAGTTTGCTTGAATACCGATGGAAGGATCCAGGAAGGGAAACTTGAGTATGCCTGGAAAGTTGGGCTTTTGAGAAAGAAAACTTCATACAAAATTGACATTATTTTTGTCATATGCTGTTCTTTTTATTTTTTTTTGTTGCCCTCCATAGTGTGCCATGGCATCACAGCTTACAGCAACCTCCAGCTCTTGGGCTTAGGTGATTCTCTTGTCTCAACCTCCCAAGTAGCTGGGACCACAGGCACCCACTACAATGCCCAGATATTGCAGTTTGGCCAGGTTCGAGCCCGCCACCCTTGGTATATGGGGCCAGCACCCTACTCACTGAGCCACAGGTGCCACCCTATCATATACTATAGATTCAGGAAACTACCACCATAATTAGTTTTTTTCTTTTTTTTGAGACAGAATCTCACACCCTCACCCTCGGTGGAGTGCTATAGCAGCACAGCTCACAGCAACCTCAAACTCTTGGCCTTAAGCGATTCTCTTGCCTCAGCCTCCCAAGTAGCTGGGACTATAGGCACTTGCCATAAGGCCTGGCTATTTTTTTGCTGCAGTCCTCATTGCTGTTTAGCTGGCCTGGGCCACGTTTGAACCCACCAGCCTAGGTGTATGTGGCCAGCATCCAACCCTCTGAGCTATGGGCCCTGCCTACCACATAATTAAGATTCAGAAGAGCTCCATTACCACCAAACCCTCCTTTTTGCAATCTCTTTATAGTTATCACTCCACCCTCTCCTAGCTCTGACAATCACTGACTTATTCTACATCACTGTAATTCTAATATTTGCATGAGTGTCAATTTGAGCCTGATTTGTTTCACTTGACACAATGCCTTTATTATGTTATTATGAATACCAATACTTCCTTTCTTCCTGTTGAGTAATATTTTATTATTGGCTTTTGATGGTATCCCCCAGGCCAGCAAATGATATTACTATTCTAAAAATTACTTGGGCTAAAGTCTTGGTATCATTCTTAACTCTCTTCTCTAACCTATACAATCAATATATCCACAAATCTTGGTGGCTCCACTTTTAAAATACACTAGTATCTGACCACTTCTCACTACATGGCTCCCTTGCTGTTACCTGGCTTAGGCCACACCATCTTTTGCCAGGATCAATGCTTCTAGTTTTACCCTTTTACCCTCATAGTCTATTCTCTACACAACATTCAACCTCTTTATAGACTTAAATCTGATCAAATTACTCTTCTGCCCCATATTCTCCAGTGGTTTCAATGATGACTAGCAAAGTTGTTACTATGATCTATAAGGCCCTGGCCCTGTGTAATTTGGTCCCTGGCTACCTCTCTGATTTTATCTTCTACACTCTTCCCCTCACTCCGCATCAGCCATAGTGGCCTTCTTGCTATTCCTATAGCACCTCAAACATGCTCCTGTCTCAGATCATTTGAATTTGCTGTCTTCTCTGCCTAGAACACTGTTCCCTTAGATATCCACATGCCTCAAGTACATCAAGTCAATTCCAGTTTCTGCTTACGTGCTTCTTATCTGTAACTACTATTGTCTAATCCTTATCCTGCTTTGTTTTTTGCAACACATATACCTGACACTATTTATTTATTTTATTTTTTATTTTTTTGAGACGGAGCCTCAAGCTATCCCCCTGGGTAGAGTGCTATGGCATCACACTCACAGCAACCTCCAACTCCTGGGCTCAAGCGAGTCTCCTGCCTCAGTCTCCCAAGTAGCTGGGACTACAGGTGCCCGCCACAACGCCTGGCCATTTTTTTTTGGTTGCAGCCATCATTGTTTGGCGGGCCCGGGCTGGGGATTCGAACCCACCACCTTAGGTGTATGTGGCTGGCGCCTTAGCCGCTTGAGCCACAGGCCGGAGCCAGACACTATTTATTTTTCTTTCTCTAGTTCAAAGTAATGATCTTGAGGGCAGGTAATTTCTTTTGTCCACTCCTCAGTGAGTCCCTTGCTGAACATATAGGGAAAGTTCAATGAATATTTTGGATTAAATGACAGGTGGAAACAGGATGGGAAAATATTTAAGCAGATTTCTAGATTTCAGAACATTCTACCTTTTCTGTTACTTATACCATAAGGAAATTAAGGGTAAGTGGTATGGAGAATTGAGGGTTAGAGACTACAAAGACAGTAGAGAGCAAGTTGACTAGAAAAATGCAATGAAATGTCTAGTCACAGTTTATAGTCCATCTAAGGTTGACAATTATTAATTTGGTGATGCCAGTCTTTTCAGCAGGACAACTTTCTTTTTCTTTTTTTTAAGAGACAGAGTCTCACTTTGTTGCCCTTGGTAGAGTGCTGTGGCATCACAGCTCACAGCAACCTCCAGCTCTTAGGCTTTAGGCGATTCTCTTGCCTCAGCCTCCCGAGTAGCTGGGACTACAGCACCCGCCACAATGTCTGGCCATTTTTTGTTGCAGTTTGGCCGTGTCTGAACCCATCACCCTCAGTATATGGGGCTGGTGCCCTGCTCACTGAGCCTCAAGTGCCACCCCAGCAACGATTTTCTATGACAAGGTACAAACATGTGGAAACATGTAGGTCCGTGTAGAGTGGGTGACTTAGTTGAGGAAGGGGTGTGTCATGGAGGTATTAAATAGAATGGGATTGTAATGATGCACCATTGAATCTACAATGGCTAAGAATAACAAATTGTGACATATGCACACCATGGAATACTATTCAGCCATAAAAGGTGACTTCCCATCTTTTGTAATATCTTGGATGGAGCTGAAATACATTATTCTTAGTAAAGTATCACATGAATGCAAAAGTAATTATCCAATGTACTCAATACTAATATGAAGCCAGAGATGATCTAATACATGCCCAAATAGTAGAAAAATTAATTTTGATTCAAGTTGGGAGGAAGAATAACAAGGGAGGGGGAAGAGGTGGGGTGCTCTCACTGAATGGGCACGAGATGGGGGGGTTGGCACACCTTTTGTGTGTGGGACTAACCACAAGATGAACTCTACCTAACAAAATCAAATATTTTGGCCCGGTTGCTTGTACCCTTACATTAACCTGAAATAAATTTACTTAAAATTAAAAAAATAAGGGCGGTGCCTGTGGCTCAAAGGAGTAGAGCACTGACCCCATATGCTAGAGGTGGTGGGTTCAAATCAAGCCCAGGCCAAAAACTCCAAAAAAAAAATAATAATAATAATTAAAAAAATAAAATGGCTGGCTCGATGCCTGTGGCTCAAGTGGCTAAGGCGCCAGCCACATACACCCAAGGTGGTGGGTTCAAATCCAGCCCTGGCCCGGCAAACACCAATGATGGTTGCAACCAAAAATAGCCAGGCGTTGTGGTGGGCGCCTGTGGTCCCAGCTACTTGGGAGGCGGAGGCAGGAGACTTGCTTAAGCCTAGGAGTTGGAGGTTGCCGTGAGCTGTGATGCCGCGGCACTCTACCCAGGGGGACAGCTTGAGGTTCTGTCTCAAAAAAATAAAAATAAAATAAAATAAAATAAAATGGCTAAGGGATGTTAAGAGTGAGTTAATCTCTAAGAGATAAAATAGAGGTTTTCAACAGATTAGAGGTTCCAATAAAGTGAAAGTATAGTTACATTATAATTCTTTTTTTCCCCCAGATTCCGTCACCCTGGGCACAGTGCTGTGACATCATCATAGCTCACAGCAACCTCAGTCTCTTGGGTTGAAGTGATCCTCTTGCAACAGCTTCCAAAGTAGATGGGACTACAGGTGCCTGCCACAATGTCCCCATAGCATTTTCTATTTTTGGTAGAGACTCATCTATCTCTTGCTCACGCTGGTCTCCAAGTGATCTATGGCTGGGCCTTCCAGAGTGTTAGGATTACAGGCATGAGCCACCCTGCCAGGCCAGCTATGCTGTAATTCTTGAGTAGTCAAGCTGAAGGAAACAGGTTGAGGCTGAACACAAGGATGTCAGAATGATTGATTCCTGACTCCAAAGCGTTTCCCGTGACAAGGTCCAGGCTTTTAGTGGGACTAGAAGACTGATATAAAGGTCGCTAGAGATTAGGTTCAATGTTAGGTGGTTGTCCACACGTTCTGAAATTATTAAGAATGACAGGGCAGTGCCCGTCGCTCAGTGGGTAGGGCGCTGGCCACATACCACGGGGTCGGCGGGTTCGAACCCGGCCTGGGCCAGCTAAAACAACAATGACAACTGCAACAACAACAACAAAAATAGCCAGGCGTTGTGGTAGGCGCCTGTAGTCAGAGCTACTTGGGAGGCTGAGGCAAGAAAACCTCTTAAGCTCAAGAGTTTGAGGTTGCTGTGAACTGTGAGTGCCACGGCACTCTACCCAGGGTGACAGCTTGAGACTCTGTCTCAAAAATAAATAGATAAAATAAAATAAGCAAGCTCGGCGCCAGCCACTTGCACCAAGGCTGGCGGGTTCGAACCCGCCCGGCAGGCTAAAACAATGATAACTACAACAACAACAAAAATAGCTGGGCGTTGTTGCGGGTGCCTGTAGTCCCAGCTACTTGGGAGGCTGAGGTAAGAGGATCCCTTAAACTCAAGAGTCTGAGGTTGCTATGAGCTGTGACTCCACGGTACTCTACTGAGGGCCCCATACTGAGACTCTCAAGAATAATGAGTCAGGGGGAGAAAGTAAAAGAGGCAGCTGGATAGACAAATCGATAGATTATCTCTCCGGGGTGATTAAGTGGGTGGCAAAGTCTAAGAGGAAGTGTCGGAGAAACAAGAGTTTTTTTTACAAGAGCTGACAGTATTCAACACATAGCCCCCACTTTTGGAAACTGGGAAGTTAGAACACTAATTCATGTGAGGGGCCCCAGAGGATGCAGCATTCTCGGGAATGCCAGGTCTCTGTCGAAGAATAAGTCAAGTTCAGAGAAAAGCTGACGTAAAAGCGGGAATCCCTGAAGACTAGTTTGTAGGTAGGGGATGGAAGAAGAGACAGCGGAAAGTCCTAAAACTCCTCTGTCTTTTTTGTTTACCTTCCTTTCAACCCACCACCCCCACCACAGCAGCCTGCGCAGCCAAAAAACACACACACACAACACCGCACCTTACCCGGCTCTTTTCAACTCCCGGTGGAAGCGTTCACACCGGAATCCCTCTGCGTTCGCATTCTCCATTGGCTGAAGTTTCCGTCCGCTTCCACTCGCTTCCGCCTACGACTAAGCCAGGCGGCACCTTACCTAGCAGTCACTTCCGCCTCGCCCCACACATTCCCTTTTAAGCCGCTTCCGTCTCTAGGCCCCGCCTATCCCCTGTGGCCCCGCCCCTCCCCCCGCCCCGGGCCGGCTGTCCGGCCCCGCGGCGCCGCTTCCGGTGCGGGCCCCGCCCCGGCTGTGACCCCCAGCTGCGGAGGAGTCCTAGGCGCAGCTGCCGCTCCGGGGCTGGAGCGGCCGCCTCTTCCACTGATCGAGAACTCGGAGCGCTCTGCACAGGTTAGCTGCGCGAGTTCTGGCTCCCGCAGCTGTGGTGGGAATGGGGGCTGTGGCAGGTGGAGGGGACGTAGGGGCAGGAGAGGAGGCAGGTGTGTAGGGGTAGACTGGAAGGCGCGGGCCGGCGCAGCTCGAGGGCCTCGAAGGAAAAGTGAGAGCGCTGGGAGGGGCCCCGAGGCGCTCTGCTCCTATTAGGGTGATTTGAGATAAAGGGATGGCTAGGGTTAGGGGCCCCTTGGGACTGAGAGTTTGCTGATAGGTGTGGTTGGGGTGATCGGTAAGAACCAGCGGATTAGCTGGGGAAGCTTGCTAGAGGTAAAAGTGATAGGGCTGGATTGGAACGAATGTATAAAGAATGGGGGGGGAAGGGTGCTGGAGGGGTATGGAGAGTGAAGGGGCACGAGGCCAGAGGAATCCTGCAGCAAAGGTGGGGGGAGTTGGTCAGCAGGCCCGGGTTCAAAGCTGCAAGCAGTCGGTTGCTCCGGCTTGGTGGTCTGGGAACTTTAGCGGAATGGGGGAGGGGGCTGTGCGAAGGGATGAAGTGGTTTAGATTTGAGACATAAGTTCTCCGAATGTAAGCAGGTGGTGGTGTTTGGATCACTGTCTGCTTAGGGACCGCGGAAAGGTGGGCTCTTTGGGGGAGGGTGTGTGTATTGAGTTGTAGAACTGAGTCATCTCAGTCTTACTAAAGAGGCAGTGGGACACCTCCCCCCTCTGCTGGGAACAGCATACAGAGAAGATGGTGCCACAAGACAAGAAGCAGTTACTCAGTAACTGGCAAGAGTTGGTTGAAAATTATTATAATATATATGCCGGCATAGTATTCTGATAATATATGAATTATTCCGATTGTGGTTGAAGAACTAATGATTATAAGGACGTTTAAAATGACTACCAAATTGTTTGCTGTATTCATTTAATTTTCTTTGACCCAAATTGTTTTTATTTTAAATGAACACTTTTGCCAACTGGATTTAATGTGAGTGTAAATCTTTTCATGCTTTTTTACACTGTAAGAAGAGATAAAGCAGAATGAAAGTATTGCTGCAGGCATAACATGCTTTCTACAGTGCTAGTAGAGGAAGTAAAGACAGTAAGAGGCAAATTGGAATTTGAATTTTTCAGGGGAATACAAAAGGCACAAGCAGTGCCCTAAGATAAACGGAAAATAAGAACTTTAAAAATCTCTAGAAATCTGCCTAGCTTTAAAAATTGTGCCTTTTTTGCTTTAACCTATAAAAAATTATA
Source organism: Galago senegalensis (assembly GCA_963575145.1). Classification (NCBI taxonomy): domain Eukaryota; kingdom Metazoa; phylum Chordata; class Mammalia; order Primates; family Galagidae; genus Galago; species Galago senegalensis. The sequence goes on from CAUYTI010110624.1 coordinate 7,039, forward strand.
AATCCAAGCAGTTTTTGTTACTAGGGATGTGATTACTGTTCTGTGAATTTTTGAAGATGTCAGAGACGGTTAATTTTTTGTCTTTGGACCTAATCTAAAAACACTAGAACAATGCAAACATCAAGTCTCAACCTGTGCAATGCAGCTTCTTTCATGTGATGACAAAATTATACACCATGTTGCAAGTCCTGTTCACCTAAAATTTGCTCTTGCAAAGCATAGCGACCCATTCTGTTATGGAGACTTGCGGAGGAAACATAATTCAAGCAAGTTTTGTTGGGAGTGGGGGCCTCCAGAGGAGGGGGAGAGTTAAAAAGGGTGTGAAAGGGGTGTGTGTTTGGAGACTGTTTGGTAAGAATGCAGATAAACCTGTCCCCAGAATGCTTTTGGCCTAAAAGGCTTTTCTTTTTGTATTTATCATAGAATGTCATAGTAAAAGTAAATCAGAAAGAAAGGGGTTGTGAAGAGATTTACTTGATTGTTTATAAAAAAGAAGCATTAACTTGTTGTTTAGACAACATTGATATCTGTTTCAAATTAATTAACTTAAAAACGCCAGAGGAATTCCCCTGTTTGTTTTCGAATGATGATAGCAATTTGAGACTCTTGCCTGCTTGCGTTCCTTTCATGTTGTTGAAATTGGATTCTTTTTGAGGCTATAATGTCCAGTTAGTATGGCTCAGTCCATTTGGCAGTTAGGCTGGCAATTTGATCTGGGAAATTTGGAAAAGTTTAAACCCAAGAGCAGTTTGCTTGGTCTTGTTTTTTCTGAAAAAAGTCTCTGTCTGCCTGGTAGCTCTGTGCTTGGCTTGGAGGTACTATTTTTCTCTGCTTGGCTTGGGAACATAAGCAGTAGTCTTTCCTTTAGAGGGCTTGCCCTTTCTCTTTATTATTATGGTTTTCATCGTTACAATTTCTGTACAGTGCAAGCCCAGATGTCTTTTCAGTAATAAACACATTAATGTTTGATAATGTAAGGAAGAGGTACCAGAACACAGATGTTAGCAAACTAGATATTGTCTGAATTTACTTCTTCAAAACCTTGGTAGTCAACCACTACCAAGATGCCTCCTCTGTTTCCCCTCTTAAATCAGGTTCTCCTCCTTAACAACTTTTCCTCCCCAGCCCACAAATCCCTACCACTTACTCATCTTAAAACTTAGGTTTAGTTTAGGAGCACATGGTTAGTGTTCAGAACTCATGCCCTTTACTGGAGAAAACATTTTTTGTACCTGTTTTACATAGTGTTTTTTGCCTCCTCCTTCTTTGTGGTTTCTGTTAATCACTCAAGGTGTAGACCCAGTGTGCCTCGTGGGCTGTGCCCAGGTTCAGAGCCATGCGGATCCGTGGGTGAAGCCTGAGGCAGTAATGGAGCCATTGCAGCAGCAGCAGCCGCAGAAGCAGCCGCACTTGGCTCCTCTGCAGATGGATGCCAGAGAGAAGCAGGGGCAGCAGATGAGAGAAGCCCCGTTCTTGTATGCCCAGAAGCTGGTCACACAGCCCACTCTCCTTTCTCCTACACCTGGGAGGCCTTCTAGTGGCCCGGCACTGGGTCCTTTAGCCAGAGTTCCACCGTCCACGGCAGTGGGCCGAGTTTTTGAACCAGGCAATCTGAACTCAGAGCCTGAGGAAGAGGAAGGAGGTTTGGAAGATGATGATGGGGATGATGAAGTTGCAAAGGTGACTGAAAAAGGAACGCAGGCTGCTTCAAAATATTTTCAGGGGCAGAAAGCAACCTGCCAAGAACCCCGAGCAGCACCCATGTCAAATCTACTGCCAGCACCAGGGCTTCCGCTGCATGGACAACAAGCTAAAGAAGACCATACCAAAGATGCCTCCAAGGCCCCACCTTCCATCTCCACAGCAGGGCAGCCAAGCTGGAATCTGGATGAGCAGCTCAAGCAGGTCAGTTTTCCTGGTATGGGAGGTCATTTGTTCTTCCTAAAGCCTTAGGAGGGGTAGGAGACGGGTAGGGGCTGTGCTAGTCCATGCCTTCTCACCCTACCTTAGTGACCATCAGCCTGAACATGAATAGACTTTGAATTATTTTCTTTCTTAACATTTATTTTCTTGATGAAAGTGATGAAATGCACAAGTTACTCTTCATATAGATTATTCTAAGTTTGATATGAAAGAATGTCAGTATAGTTTCTCTTTTTTAAAAAAGAACAATGAGGTTCCAGCAGTGTTATGAGGACTATCTAAAAAATGAGGCACATGACTAATTATGGTTTTTCTAACAGCTACGTAAAAGAACACTCTTGCCTAAGACAGTTTCTTAGCTCCGGGCTAAGTTCAGATCATGCTCTTTAAGGACAGTTTGTTATTTTGCAGTTAACTGACAAGAAGTGCTTGGATAGTGTATATTTTCTAACAAAGAATCTCGCAGACATGATATCATTTTACCCTTGCCTCATCTCCTTTGAAGCAAGGAAGGGTAGACCTGGAAATACCCTTTCTAGCCAAGGGAAGCTGAAATGACTTCCAAATTACCTGAGCATCTGAATTAGTTGGGGAGCTATAAAAAAAATACAGATTACAGAATCTTAATGAATTATCTCAGAAGGTAGAGACTTGGGAGTCTGTGTTCTCAACACATCCTTTGATTTGTGATTCCTCTTTGTGACCTATGATGCAGTTTTTCCTTACTCAAAAAGTTGGAGTAAGGTAAGTTGTTTCAAGTTAAGTGATTTGTTGGTGCTTAGGCAGAGAGTTCCTGATGAACCCCAGTAGTGCCTGGGTATTCCCTATGAGCATATACTCTTGGGCCAAGCGTGATGGCTTACGTCCATAATCCTAGCATTCCAGGAAGCTGAGGCAGGTGGATTGCCTGAGCTCACAGTTACAAGACCAGCCTGATCCAAATCGAGACCTCATCTCTAAAACATAGCTGGGCGTTGTGGCAGGTGCCTGTAGTCCCAGCTACTCTGCAGACTGAGACAAGAGAATCACTTAAGCCCTAGAGTTTGAGGTTGCTGTGAGCTGTGACACCATGGTACTCCACTGAGAGCAGCATAGTGAGACTCTGTCTCAAAAAAAAAAAAAAAAGCAAGCAAGAAAGAAAAAGAAGATGAAAATGTGACTTTAAAGACCCCACACCCCTGAGCCAAAAGCTCTTCCTTCCTCCAATCTCTGATGGTCTGTTCTAGACCTTTCCTGTCTTTGTTAGCCACTCTGCAGACCCAGGCAAAATTTACCTGTTTGGTGACCCATTTCCCAAAGGTCTCATTATTTTTCAGGTCTTTGTGTAACACATTGTCTGTTGCGGGGATCTGGATCAGCATGTTAGTTAGCAAGAATGATTTGCGTTTTTTATATAACAGGAAACCTTTGCGCTTGGGCAGGGTCCTGCTGAAGAAACAATGCGCATAGTTCCACATTGTGGCCTCCTGAGACCCAGATTCTTGGGGAAGATGTGAGGGGAGAGTCCAGAGGGAGTCTGATCACTTAGCCCTGCTGGAAGCTCTCAAGCAGCTGCTCTCTCCCCGCCAGCTGGTATGGGGCCCGTGGGCAGCTGGTGCCTCTGCCCCAGAGATATTGTTGCTGTCTGTTCAAGTTGGCATTTTGCTGCCCTGGGGCCTGAGAAGCAGCCCAGCTCAGGAGCAGTGCTGTGGGCCTCTCAGAACAAGTGTGAACCTGCTCTGAGAGGTTTTTTGTGACAAAAGAGGAAGGGTGGCTTTGGAGAGGGGGAGACCTGGGGGCAGTGTGGCAGATGTCAGTTCCAGAGCTAGAAAATGAGGTCCATTTAACCATTCAGTATGCCAAGGTACTCAATTTAATAGAGCCAGGGGAATACTAACGGTGGCACTTATTAAGTATTACATCTGTATTAGGCTGGACTATACGCAATTGCCTATACTTAACATTTTTAACCTATTCAAATAGCACTTTTGTATGGTTCAAACTCAGATCATTATATTATCTTCTAGTTGCTTTGTAAAAAATCACCACAAACCTAGTAGCTTAGAACAACAGCCATTTGCCATTTCCCAGTTCTGTAGGTCAGAAGTCCAGGCACAGCATGAACTAACTGGCTTCTCTACTCAGGGTCTCATGAGTCTGGAATCAAGGTGTCAGCAGGCTGTGTGACCTCATTGAAGGCTCAGGGTCCTCTTCCAAGATCACTGGGTTTTGGCAGAATTCAATATCTTTCAGCTATAAGATTAAATTCCTGTTTTCTTGCTGGTTCTTAGATCAGCTCCTATAGGCCACCCCTAGGTCCTAGCCATGTGGCCCCATCACATGGCAGCTTGTTTTTTCAAAGCCAGTAGAAGAATCTTTCCCCAGAATTTCATGTAAAGAAACTGTAATCACAGGGGTAAGCACCTGATCACCTTTGCCGTATAGCATAATCTAATCACGTGACTGACAATCCAGTAGTAGTCCCAGGTCCCACCCACACTCAAGGACAGGGGATTATACAGGTATGCACACTGGGGGGCTGGAATCTTGAAGGCCATTTTATGTTTCTGCCTACCACAATTATTATATCTTTTAGCCCCACAACGACACTATGAAATAGATACTATTTTTTCATTTTTGCTAATGAGGAAATGGAGGCTCAGCGAGGTTAAGGGTCCTGCCCAAGTTTATACAGCTAGTACACTTTTGTAGAGGAGGGTCCAAATCTAGCTCCCTCAGACTTCAAGCCTTGAGGGCTTCTTGGGGTTGGGGGTTGATATCTCCATGGGGATCACGGTAGAGACCTGGGTACTAACTATGATAGGTGTGACTGAGAGGTAATTTGTTTCTCTCCCCAAGGAGGGAAGAGGTCTTCGTTGCCAAGGGATGCCTATGGTTCTGAGAGGCAAACCCTGATCTGGGGAAACCTCCAGGAAGCAGAAACAAGAGAGAGAGAGAGTCGTGGGATGGAAGCCAGCCTTCCATGGCATCCAGACCATATTGTAGTAGCTTGCCAAACCTCTTCTCCCAGCTCAGAGTCCTCCCTGCTCAGACTGGAGGTCATCATTAGAGATGGGAATTAAGGACAGGGAGGAGGCAGGGAAATGGGGCTGGGACAGAGAGGAGTTGGGTTGGATTAGGAATGCTTTGACTGTAGATAACAGAAAGTCTGATTAATAGTGGATTCAAACCTAAAATACATTTATTTTTCTCAGGTCACAATGAGTCTGGAGGTGGATTATCTCATGACTGGTTTCTTAGCTTATTTTTCCATCAAGGACCCAGCTATCTTTGTGCTGTGCTATCATCTAAATCAGTGATTTTCAACCAGTGTGCTGTGAGTGGATCTTAGGTGTGCTGCAAAAACTGTTAAAGATCATTATTTAAGGCTAGGCACCTGCAGCTCAAGTGGCTAGGGCCCCAGCCACATACACCGGAGCTGGAGGGTTCAAATCCAGCCTGGACCACCAAACGACAATGACAACTACAACCAAAAAATAGCCAGGCATTGTGGCGGTTGCCTGTAATCCCAGCTACTTGGGAGGCTGAGGCAAAAGAATCACTTAAGCCCGAGAGTTTGAGGTTGCTGTGAGCTGTAACACCACGGCACTCTACTGAGAGTGACATAGTGAGACTCTGTCTCGAAAAAAGAAAATCATTATTTAAATTATTTTTGAAAGAAGTTCAAAGCACACTAAGTATATTCTTTTTTTACTCTTTTTTGTTTGTTTGTTTTGATTAAAATAATTTAAGTGGGCTGAAGAAGTTTAACTATAGGTTCAAGTGTACTGTGAGATAAGAAAAGTTTGAAATACACTGATTTAAATGATAGGCCTCATTGGTACAAAATGGCTGCCTCTGCTTCAGGCATCACAATTATATCCAAAGACAGGAAGCTAAGTGTAGAGACAAAAGTTTCCCTTTCATAAATTCTATTTGAAAAACATACAATCCCTTCCAAAGTCTTGCAGCAAACTTCCATTTCTATTTTGGTGGCCAAAGCGGGCTCCCACGTCCACCCTTATACTAGGGCCAGAGACCTACCTTTCGTGACTTTAGAAGTCTTCATCAGATCTGAACTAATGTGGATTCTGTTAGCAGGAAGAGAATGGGGAATGTTTGCTATATAGATGGGCAGCCATGGCAGTGTCACAAGAAGGCTTTCCAAATGTTCTCATAAGCCACTTGAGCTCCTAGGACTAAAAGGGGCCTATAGTTTGGCATCTCTAAGGACTAGTTCCTCAGATTCTCCTGTGGTCAGTGGACAGAGTGTTAGATGATGGGGGACTGAGTCTCTAAGGGCAGCTTGCCTGGACCCCTGACCACTTCTCTTTTTGCTAGTTTGCCAGCCAGGAAAAAAAGGCTTAGTGTAATTTCACATTACTGCAAGTTGCTTCCATCCCCTAACACCCTTTCTACTGCCCTCGCACAGTATTTGAAGGTCCCTAGAGAAGAGCTTTGTGCTCTTGGATATGGAAGAAGCCTGGCAGGACCCGGAAAGTCAGTGCAGTTTCTGGCTTTCTTCTTGGAGATCTCGGCCAGGTCATTTGAGTTCTCCAACTTCGGTCTCTCTCTGTAAAATGGTGGAAAATACTAGTCCTAGCCACTACCTCTAGGATTGTTCTGAAGACAAAAGAGATTAAATCTGTGAAATTCTATATAAATTGTAACATGCTAAGCTTAATCATGATAACAGGTACCAATAACTGAGCACTAGTGACCCATTCACTCATTTGATAATTGGTATTGATCTTCATTTACTGTTGAGAGTCTTTGCCAGGCACAATTCTAAGTGCTGAGGATAAGGTGATGAAGAAGACAGACAAACTCCCCTCATAGAACTCACATGGAGCAGAGGTGGAATATAAACAAATGTACACAATTTTTTTTTTTAATGAAGCAAATAGTGATAGGGGTAAGCGCTCTGAAAATAAGTTTGTGGCTAGGCTGGGCATGGTGGCTCATGCCTGTAATCCTAGCACTCTGGGGGGCCGAGGTAAGTGGATTGCTTGAGCTCAGGAATTCAAGAGGGAGACTTCGTCTCTGCTAAAAAACTAGCCAGACAATGTGGTGGGCACCTGTAGGTCCTAGCTATTTGGAAGGCTGAGGCAAGAGGATCACTTAAGCTCAAGAGTTTGAGATTGCTGTGAACTATGATGATGCCAAGGCATTCTACCCAGGTTGACAGAGTGAGACTCTGTCTTAAAAAAAAGAAAGTAGGGAAAACTAGCCGGATGTTGTGGCAGGTGCATGTAGTCCCAGCTACTCAGAAGGCTGAGGCAAAAGGATCACTTGAACCCAGGAGCTTGAGGTTGCTGTGAGCTATGATGCCATGATACTCTACCCAGGGCTACAGGGCTCTGTCTCAAAAAACGTAAATGATATTTGTGGCTGTTGGGGAAGTTTTAGACAGGACAGGCAGGTGACATTTGAGCTGAGATAAAGGAAGATCTGAAGGGAAAGTAATTAGGAAGCAAGAACAAGTGCAAAGGCCCTGTGGTAGAAAAGATCTTGGGATGCTTGTGAAACTGCAGGGAGACCAGTGTGGCTGGGGCAGAGTGAGAGATGGGGGAGTAGAGGAGGATGAGGTCAGCGAGAAACCGTACGTGTGTGGAGATCATGGCCTGTGGTCCTGCTAAGGAGTTTTTCTTTTTTTTTTTTTTTGAGACGGAGCCTCAAGCTATCCCCCTGGGTAGAGTGCCATGGTATCACAGCTCACAGCAACCTCCAACTCCTGGGCTCAAGCGAGTCTCCTGCCTCTGCCTCCCAAGTAGCTGGGACCACAGGCGCCCGCCACAACATCCGGCCATTTTTTGGTTGCAGCCATCATTGTTGTTTGGTGGGCCTGGGCTGGGAATTCGAACCCGCCACCTTGGGTGTATGTGGCTGGTGCCTTAGTCGATTGAGCCACAGGCACCGAGCCCTGCTAAGGAGTTTAATTTATTATTTCTTTTCTTTTTTTTTTTTTTTTTTTTTGAGACAGAGCCTCAAGCTGTCCCCCTGGGTAGAGTGCCGTGGCATTACAGCTCACAGCAACCTCCAACTCCTGGGCTCAAGCGAGTCTCTTGCCTCCGCCTCCCAAGTA
>CAUYTI010110627.1:0-26975 GCA_963575145.1 Galago senegalensis
TCCAATGTACACACCCCTATTATGAGACTAATTTAAACCTTTTATATGAAAGCTATAACCAAATAGCCTAAGAACATGTAGAGGGGGGAGGGAGAAGGGAGGGGGGAATGGGACGAGGGAGGGGATTTGGAGGGATCACTTTTGAGGTTTGTCTTATAGGGGTACAGGTGAATCTAAGAGTAGAATGTGAATGTTCTAAAGCAATAACTGAGAAAGTGACATGAAGGCTGTGTTGACCAGTTTGATGGAAGTATTTCCGAATGCATGTGAAAACCCCACACTGTACCCCAGAAGAGTATCAATGTACATAGTTAACATTCAATAAAAAAAAAAAATTATAAAAAAAAAAAAAGAAAAAGTAAAAGTTTTCTTTGTTAGTCTGCACTGCTATTTGTGAGGTTACAATTCCTAAATGACAGAAGATGGGATGTATGATTTCTTCACAGAAAATACAAGTTCAAAAAAATTAAATGGACCTACTTAAAAGACTCTGAATTTAGTAAGCTCCAATACCATGGTAGTCGATTATTGGTTCTGCCCTGAAGAAGATAAGCATATTTTGAGGGAAGATATAATCCTCTTAAGATGTTTGCTATGTGGAATTCTAAGTATATTGAAATGAAATGATTTTAAAGTAGATAGCAACTGAGAATCTACATGGATTTTTTGTTCTAGTATCTTTCTTCTAAAGAATAAGACTTCAATTTGAAATTTTAAAAACACTGTCTAAGCATGAATAGTAAGAGAAATAGAAACCAGTACAGTTAGACCACTCTTTGAAGATCACATTCCTTGTAATTGTTTCCTTTTTCATAAAAATTCTACTATGATTTTATTTATTTTTCTTAAATAAAGGGCCTCATTATGCCTATACCCATTCATAAAAAACCAGTGTTGAGTTAACGTTGCCGCATTTATACAGATTCTTAAAATGATTAATTGATGAACACTTCTATTGTTCTTTTACCTCACGATAATGAAAGTGTTTTGTGTGTAATTATCCTATGTAACTCACAAAGTATATAAAACAATAAGAGAACATAAATGAAAGAGACATCTGAAGAGACAGATTCCCTATTTGTGGATATTTTAGGATAGTTGGAGACCTATCACAATCTTAACTATGTAAAGTGGAAAATATACCTGTCATAGGAAGTTTAAGGATTAAGAGAGGGAGGGTATGAGGGAGGAGAGAGAATGTAAAGCCTGGACAGTGGGATGGTTTGTAGAATAGATGATACTAGGGTGTGGTCTTGAAAAATGGGGAAGATGTTGACATCTACAGATTGTGAATGATAGTGAGAAAAATAAAGGCAGCTGTTTATAGTATATATCTGAGGAACTGTATAAAGCTCATAGTTCCATGTTGCTTGAATTTATGGCAAATACAGAGCTAGAATAATGATGTCAACTGTGAGATCAAAACAGGTAATGTGGGACCTGGCATGAGGAGATACTGGCTGTTCTGGGGTCTTATGCACAGAAAAATAGCATGATTACAGTTGTGTATTAATTGGCTTGGCGCCTGTGGGGCAAGCGGCTAAGGCGCCAGCCACCTACATCTGAGCTGACGGGTTCGAATCCAGGCCGGGCCACTAAACAACAATGATGGCTGCAACCAAAAAATAGCCAGGCATTGTGGCGGGCGCCTGTAGTCCCAGCTACTTGGGAAGTGAAGGCAGGAGACTCGCTTGAGCCCAGGAGTTGGAGGTTGCTGTGAGCTGTAATGCCATAGAACTCTACCCAGGGCGACAGCTTGAGGCTCTGTCTCAAAAAAAAAAAAAAAGGATAGAAAAAGAAAAAGAAAATTAATTGGTAAGCACAGTGCTTATGTTATCTGAGGATAAAAAAGCAGAGCAGAATAGATAGAGTTACCTTGAAACTGAACTGAAACTACGAAGCCATCCAAGGCAAAGATAATCATAGTCTAATCTTTTGTGGAGTAATAGAATTATAGGAAAAACACAGGTGTGACAGACAGTACAATTCCAGAAATGATGGTACTTAACCACTCACTAATAAAAAAAAGAAAGGTGAAGATAATTGCAAGATTTTACATCTTAAAATGAGGAGGATATAACTCTCTTTAATAATGAATATAGAAAGAAGAATGAGTTTAGGAGAAAAATGATGAATTATTTTTAGAGAATTTTATCTTTATGCATTTTCTCTGCCAAACAGCAGACACCATGTATAAATACAAGAATGAATATTATATTTATTAACATCATTCTTTCAAAAATAGATGAAAGAGCAAAAGGCTATATCCAAAAGTGTTAACAATTCATGGGCTCCATAGGTAATTCCCATGTTCGCTTAACCTTGATAACTGAACTTGATATAGAGGAAGAGTGTCTTTGTTTTGCATGTTCTGCTATATGTAGCGGTTATTTAACACAGCGTTGTGTAAAGTGAGGTCTGCCTGCATTTCTTTGGTTTTTTGACTAAATATATACTGCTTTTCTATTAATCAATAACATATTTTGCTGAAGACAAGTTAACTAGTCGCTACCAAAATCAAGGGAGAAATAAGTAAGGGTAAGTGTATGTATTTTATATTTTTTTCATTTTTCTAATATTTATTTATTTTATTTCAGAGTATTACAGCGTTAGGCACATTTTGGTTACACGATTTGCATGGGTACATTTTAACTCAAAGTTGTAAGTGCTCTCTTCACTCAGAATATGTGCATTGCATCTGGGGGTGTGGATCTACACTGGCCCTCCACAGCCCTCCCACCTAATTGATATCCATTGAATTTTACTTCCATATGTGCATGCAGCTGTTGATCAACTAGTTCCAATTTAGTATTGAGTACATGTGGTATTTTGTTTTACATCTTTGCAGTACTTCACTTAGAATGGTCTCCAGTTCCGTCCATGTTGTTATAAAAGATATTAGATCACCATTTTTTATGGCTGGGTAATACTCCATGGTATACATATACCACCTTTTATTAACCATTCATGTATTTTATAGCAGCAGAAAATACAATTGCAAAGGTGTGTTAAAAAACCAAGCTTATAAACTTTTTTCCATTCTAGAATTTCCATATATTTAAAATGCCCTAACATTATTTATTGGATGTTTACTATGTTATCTGTTTATCAGAGCAATCTCATACAGCAAGTATTATCATTCTTGCAAACATGAATCTTTGGATCCAGAGAGGTGAAGTGAGTTAACTAACGTCACATAGGTGTAAAATGGATGGGCCATGATTTAATTTACATGTATACTCATTTACAATTTACAAGTAAACATTGATTGTCTTGCATGCCTTTTGGTTTCTTTCTAGAGAGAAAATATTATTTCGATACTGAGAGGAAAAAACCAATCTCTGAAGACCAAGTCAACTACCATTTATTTGACATCATATTTGAATTCCCCCACCCAAGACAGCAATAATGTCAAGTTTTTTAGCAAGTGTAAATACAAGGTGACTCCAAAGAATTCTTAGGGTGGCATTTTATTACTTTGGTTAAGTTATCAGCTTCTTGATCTGACCTTGCGCCTTGCCTTGGATGTTCTACAGCTAGATTTTGTTAATATAACGTGACCTGGGTTAATACTTCTGTTAGGAATGGGTGGGTGGGGTACATACATTAACTTAGTAAAAATTTGTATATGAAGCCAGGGTTCCAAATCATTAACTTATAATGAGGTACTGCTCTTACATGATCTTACTTTCCTGATAAGTTGTCCAATGTGAAAAAATGTCATAAGGCATAATTTTGTAAGTATGGAATCAGAAATAAAGGAGTTCAATGAATACAACATTCAATAGTATAAATTTATATATCTACTTCCCAGAATAAAGATCTTGCCAAGGATCTACAATCCTGAAGACCCCGTGCCTTTCCTGTATGTGTTCAAATGAATACTGAGGCCTTTTATTTCTGTAATTTTTCCTTTTCTCTGCTTTCCTAACTGACCAATGTTCCTCCAACCATTACTGTTCTGTTATATTAATCTCTTTAATCATCTCTTAATAGACTCTCGATGAATAAATGTTGATTTTACAGAATAATTCTCAGGTTTCAACTCATTAGCATGTTGTAAAATAGCTCACACAGCCTGATTTAGCCCCTCCTGACAACTTGCCATTACCTGCATTACATTCTATAGTTAGTAGTTTGTTTATTAAAACAGAGCACAGGCTGCATGTGAATGTCTCAAAGGAATTTTAACCTCAACAAGTGCCAGAAAAATCTTGCTGCTTTTTGATGCTGCTACTCACTTTTTCCAGGGTGCACTTCATCAGTAACTGAACAATCACCCATTTGGTTGCCATCACATTAAAAACAGGAGTCATCGCTGACAATTTCTTGTTTCATCATCAATGCTCTCCCACTTATTTATCTAATCAATATATCTTTGATGGCTATCCTGTTACAGTTTCTGGCAAAATGGCAATTGAATGCAAGGCAGCTCCTTCTGATCATTAAGTTTAGATTGTAGAAGGTGTGGGGGGAGTGTAAACAGACAGACACAAACAATTAAAACAAATAAAAATTTAATGTGAGGGGTTTGTAAATGCCAGCTTCCAAAATGAAGTGGCACTGAGTGAGAGAATAAGATTATATATGAAAAGAAGGCCACGTCACTCTGGGAGGCCGGGGCAGATGGATTCCTTGAGCTCATGAGTTGAAGACCAGCCTGAGCAAAAGCAAGAGTCTATCTCTACTAAAAGAAAAAAAAATTGAGGCAAGAGGTTTGCTTGAACCTGAATTGGAGGTTGCTGTGAGCTATGATGCCACTGCACTCTACCCAGGGTAACAGCTTGAGATTCTGTCTAAAAAAAAAAAAAAGATTATGCATGAAAAGACAGTGCTTTCTTGGATTGGGTTGTCAGGAAAAACTACTTTGATAAATTGGCATTTAGAACTTGTTTAAAATTCTAAATTTCTGTTGATTTTTATTCTTAAATCTTAGTGATATTGGTCTACTTCTTTCTATCTTCAGAGTCAACACAACGTGTGCCCTCGGTGAAAAGGAACCTCTCAGCTCTCTCATTATTGTTCAGTTCACTTGACCAAAAAGCACAGCTAATGGCAGCCCTGGTTACTGTAGTCAGAAACCTATACCTTATCTATTATGCTTAAGATAAACTTGCCGTGGACAGTTCCCAGCCAGCGAATAAGTACTACTTTGGGAAGATCATTCCTAAAGAAGACTTTAGCTCCAGAGCTTCTCTTTAGTCACATTGAATTGCCAGCTAAGATTTTGCTCTTCAAATTTATTCCTTCCCTGTCTCCCCTACTTAAGTCAACCCTGTGTGTGGTCTGATGACTCCCATCCCTAGGTCATCTTTCTCCCCTTCTGTTAGATAAGAGCCTAGACTAACGGAACCTATTGGAGTTACCTCCACATTCTCTCTGGTTCTCTCTCTAACTACATATTCCCTAAGTATTTCCCACAATGAAAATGTTATCTTACCACTGCCATATGCAACCCTGTAGTTTCATTCTGTTGCCCTTTAGATATAGACTCAAATCCATTAAAAGGCACCCAAAGCTCAACATGGTCTTACATTCCAATCCCCAGTTCCATCTCATCGTCCTCTTTTTACTTACCTTGTTCCACTGAGCCTGTCCTTTATTCTGTGAAGACATCTTGCTTTTACTTCGCTGATAAAGACCTCTGTGCTTGTGTTTCATTTGCCAGACAATTCACTTCCCCCACTGATTTTGGGCAGGTCACTCTTACTTATCCTATCATTCTCCTTTTCAAACCTGGTCTGAACACCATTCTCTCTCATCTAAATCAAATGCTTTAATTTTATTCTTTCAGTGTTCTTAAAATGGATTTACACATTCATTAGCATGATTGCTTTCAGATAATCTTTCTCAGTTTGAAATTATGCATTTATTAATATGATTATTTGATTAATGCCTGCTTCTCCTACAGGGCTATAAGTTCACCTTTTCATCCTCATTTAGCTTAGTGTCTTTCCCAAAGTGGGTATATAATAAATATGTATTAAATGAAAGGATAAATAAATGATCTTTCATCCTAGGAAATATGATTAAGCAGTGTATCACCTTGAAGCTCTATTTTTCTCAATTCTAACTACAAACTGTACTTCTGTGTTAAAACAAGTATCTACATCATGGCATGGAATAATATAAAACTGATATAAATTGCAAGACAGAAAACAGGTTTTATACATAGTGACACTTCCCAAGGGGTAGGCACTACTGAAGACTCAAAGCCTTGACTCATTTAATTCTCACGGTCATTCTCCTTTCTGATGAAGAACTCGAAGCTGTGAGAGAGGGAAGTCATTTACCAATGGTTACTCCATGGCAGAGACATGGTTGGGTACAGCTATGGTAGACTCCAGAGCACACTCTCCTCAGTCATTTACTGTAGACCCTCATAAAGGAATGTTATGTTTCCAATTACGCTCAAAGACTTTGAAGAATATAACATATATTTCTGCTTTTAGAAAAACTTCTAAAAGTAAAATATATTTTCACTTGTCGATGAACTGGGACACACACCACAAATGTTTCACAATGCAAAACTGTAGAAAAGCAGCCCAGCTGTTGATGCTTCCTCAAGTCCCTTGAACCTTCTGTACAACTCAGGGCACTGAGCTTCTTTGCACAACGTCCTGCAAATAAGTCTAATCTAGCTTCGGACACATTTTATTCATAGCTTCCGTTCACTTGTTTGTCCTTCCTTGGACTATAAATTCCCTGAGGGGGGGTGATGGAGTCTTTATAACAGTAAGTATCTATGAGGGCTTTTATCAAGTTAAATGTCAGGTTAAATGCTTTAATAAACTCCACAATTCTATTTAACAATACTACATATGAGGGAGGCACTAACATATCTATAATTTGTAAAATTAAAATTGATAGATGGTAAGTAGCTGGGGCAAGGTTTGATGTGAAGCTTATTCAGTTTTCAGATTCATTCTCTCACCCACTTATTAGAGCAGAGCATATTAGAATACTCTGTATAAAAAGAAAAGTAAGAGAAGATAACTTCAAAGATAAAACATTAACGGAATTTTTAAAAATATAGGTTGATTAATCAGAAAACACTTAGGTATTCAAAATTATTAAGCCAATTCCCTGACGAGAAAAGACATTTTTTCCTCATAAGATTTCCTTTTCATGAATCAAAAAACTAAATAATTGCTGATAATGCATTTGTACTCTAAGATGATCTTTAGATTGAAAATTGGTTTAAATCTATGGCTTCTTATAATGTGTTGCTCTTTTCAACACTCTTACCGTATTTCTGATTTTTACTTCATTTATTCCATCTTACAGTAAGTTAAACAGTATGTTTATATGAAGACAATGGGTAAAAAACAGTGTGATGTACTATTCTCCCTACTAGAAACAAAAGTAATTGATGTAACCATATTAACAAAAAAGACAGACAGATGTCCCTATGCTAACATATCATGTTCTTTACATCATTATGACTGGTGAGATCAATAGCTTATTGCAGGAAGAACTTCTCATCAATATCATTTACAAATGACAATTCATGGGATGTAGGGTGTTGAGAGATTTCCTGTCTGCTTTATTTATTAGTGAGCTGATTCTAAAATGAACAATTTCTGTAAGAGATAGATCTTTCCTTGTACATTTTCCATTACTTTTTTTCTCCTTGTGGAACAATCTCCAATTTTTCCAAATAAATGAAAAGTTAAAAAAGAAGTTCATCTTGCAGTTTGAAGAAATCACTTTTTCGTGATATGTCTAATCGGAGGCATTTACAGACACCTTTCTGAAAACAAGCGTGCACTGACCAGTGGTAGACTAAAGAGAAAGAAATGGTTCAGGTGGCTGAAATATAAAACAGCAATAAAAATTTCTTCTGCGGGAACCTGTATCAAAAAGGATTATAGTATAATTCAATCGGAGTAAGTGGGAACAAATGACTGGCGTGTTGTATCATGGTAATGGCACATACAGACTTGCTCACATGTGAAGGACTGGCTACTAAACCTGGACAGAGATACTTACAGGACTCCTGCCACTCGCCTGAATGATGCTAAATTGGGCTATTCTATGTGTTTTTGGTGTATTTGCAGGATGATGCATTTCCAGGAAAATTAATAGCTATGAAGAAATGGTAGGCGTTGAGTTTATTTGGCTATTTGAAAGGCCGAGATGACAAAGGAGAAATGCCAGCATAGTATTTTCACATATCTTGTAGTTGTCATTACTTTTAGTTGTTTTTTTTTTCTTGACAGTATATGAATGTTTTAAATTGCAGTAAGACAAAAGTCTCCTAAGCCTTCAGAAATATCTATGTTTGCTTGCCATCTGCAGGGAGGGGTAATTCCATAGAGTATGGATGGTGCTTACCTGAAATTGTGTCACTTTTAAACTTTAGGAGGCAGACAGCGTTTCTGTCTGGTATAAAAAACTGGCCAGAAGATTACTAAGAAGAGAACATTTTATCTTTTGTTGAGGCCCTATGATCCCTCCTACTAAAGGTTAAGGGGACACAATGTAAAACATTGGAATAGACGTGTCAGGTGAAAACACGGCAAGAAAATCCAGATTTTGTGTGAGTATGTGTTTAATGTATCAAGTATATACTCAAATAGCAAGAGACTTCACACTTTCCATTAAATTGTCAAATCATTCTGGAATGAAATCTTCTAAAAACAAAATGTCAAAAACTGATGGTGTAATACTCGCGATGGTGTTCATCCAGAAAGAACCAAATATGTTGTCAGTATCCTTTAGGTGCTTCTATAAGCACGTCGAAGCATTACTTCAAATATTGTCATGAAAATTGCACAGCATAACCTCTGCTTTCATTCTCTATGACTGGCATATAAATATTTATAGCTCTAAAGTGATGCATCATGGATAATAGAAGTTTTTCATTATAAATGACCTTAGGAATGACCAGAGCTTTATTTGTGAGCTTGGGGAAAAAATGAAAGTCAGTGAGATCAAGAGACTTGCTCAAGGTCATCACACACATTTTTAGAGGTAGGAGTAGAAAAATGTCTTCTTAAATTTATTTTGTCCGTGTGTTTTGTTTTATGCTTAAAGGTTCAGTGTTTTATTTTATACTACAACATGCCAAACTTAATTTTCCAAGTAGAGAAGCTATTTTTGTCATGTAAGAATGTAGAACTTATTGAAATCAAAATAAAACTATCTAGCCATTTAAACAGTGTACAATTCCAAAAACAAACAAAATGTATACATTTGGAAAATTAAGAAAATGCATAGCCAAGTACTTGGAGAGGCCTGAGCCTGCTCTAGTGATTTGTGAATAGAACTATTCTTCCTGTTTGTTTGAAGAATATATTAAAAGCAATCGATGTCACCTGTTTCTTTGTACCCTCAATGACTCCCCAACAATAAAAAAAAAAAAAAAGAATGTGTGGATAAGTAGACATTTGGTAAGGCAAATGTGCTGCTCGGCAATTTGGCATTTAAAAACTACTTGTTATTTGGAATCTCTATAGGAAAAAGCCTATTTAAAGGTCAAGATTGGGTAATAATGGCAGTATTTATTTCTGCGTATGATAATTATAGTAGACTGGAGAGTAGCAAGGTCTTTGACTTCTCTACCATTTATTAAACAGACATAATATTTTAAATTTTTATTCTAAAATACATTTGCAAAATTTCCTTTGACTTATTTGGTACTAATTTGTCAGCTCATCATACAAGAGTGAGCTGATGTTCTATTCTTTCTTCTCTTGATCAGTGGATAACATGTATCAAGAAAAGAATATGAACTAAGATATTGATACTAGACTACAAAAAATATACTGTTATGTATATAGATAAATCAGTAATATCCTTCTCTCAAGAGATTCTGTACTTTTCTTTGAAGGATGATACTCTTAGGGTCAAGGTCATGGGCAAAGCAACATGAGAGAAATTCCTTTGCAGCCGCCTGCTCTGAGTAGGCATGTGGAAAGTAAACAGATGACTTCAATTTGCAATATCATTACTCACCCCATTCCTGACGCTGCCCTAGCACACACACATACCACGAACAGCATCGTGTATTCCCATATGCCTGATATTTGAACTACAATCTGTCAAAATAGATTTGGAGTAGAAGGTGTTAGCTGATACATGGCATGTGTTCACCTTAAGTAAAGACAAGAACACATTCACCTCAGTTTCCCTGAGGTAGCTGAACCTCCCTGGCTCCTATTTTCTAAAGAAATATCATTCAAATTGTGCGTGATAAAGGCTGAAACTATGTTAAAATGAGATTTGGACAATTATATTGATTCCATTGATCACTTGACAATGAAAAGTCATGATTATTTACTAGATATTTTATTAACTTATTTTTAATTATCAAATAACAGTTGTATATATTTTTGGGATACAACTTTATGTTTCAATCCATGTATACATAATAGAAAGAATCAATTACTCAATCTAATTAAAATATCTGTCACTTCACCAACTTGCTCCCTTCTACATAGAAAACTAAAGGGAAAATTGAGGTAATTATGTTAGCAATTTATGTAAAAAAGGAAATACCCGGATACTTGAGGCACAGGGAATTGGAGATTTAAACTATACAGATAACAATCTCACTTCTCATTTTGGTTTGCCCAAAATACAAAACTTATAAATGAAGATTACTGAGCAGAAATTTCTAAAGATTGTGTATAGACGACATGAGCAGAAGTCCCCAAACCAATCTTCTCCTTGCTTTTTCAGCAAAACATGCCATTAATTAAGGCTATTTTGGCTCTCTTGTGTCTTTCAAATTTGCAGAAACTGATTACGTTTACCAATAAGCAACCGAGCAAGATATTCTCACAAACAGGAAAAGGTAACTGTTTAATTCAGTTTTCACTCACCTTTGAGCTTCTGGAGATGGGCTGCTATTATGAAGAAGGTGGAAACAGCTATCAAATATTTTAGTTCTGTCTCCTACAGTGAACTAGTTTCTTCTAAGAAGGGGCCTCTCTAATCCCAGCACTCTGGGAGGCTCAGGTGGGTGGATCGCCTCAGCTCACAGGTTGGAGACCAGACTGAGCCAGAGCAGACCTCAGCTCTAAAAACAGCCAGGTATTGTGGCTGGTGCCTATAGTCCCAGCAACTTGGGACATTGATGCAAGAGAATCACTTGAGCCCAAAAGTTTCAGGTGGCTGTGCACTATGACTCCATGGCACTCTGCTGAGGGTGACAAAGGGAAATTCTGTCTCAAAAAAAATTCCTCAAAAAACTAGAAATAGAATTATCGTATAATCTAACAATCCCAAATATGGGTAAATATCCCCCAAAATGGTATCAATACATCAGAAAGACATATACACTGCGATGTTCATTTCAGCATTATTTGCAATAGCCCACACTGTGGAGGCACCTAAGGGTCAATCAATGGATGAATGGATAAAGGTAAAGTGGTACATATACACAATGGAACTGCAGTGAGCCCAGCATCAGTGAGGTCTGTTCAGCTAATGAACTGTGCTTTAAAAATGCAATTAAATTCAGTTAATGCTGTTACTATTTGCTTATATAAAATCTCTGGACTTAAATCTTTTAATCCCTTGAATTTTAGAATCATTAACAGAGCTATAGTTTCACTAGCCACATCTCATGGATGCTTTAGCACAATTCATTGTCCCTGAAAATACACTTTGTACTTACAAAAAGAAAAAAAAAAACATGATGATAAAAGGCAACACAATGCAGCAGTTCCTACAGAAGCCCCTTGAGATCCTTCAGAAAGATATCAGTGTGCTCATGTCAGCAGGGGTAGGGCAGCTCATGTACGTCAGCAGGACTTAGTTATCTCCATCATCACAGCTTACAACTTCATCATCAACCAAGGTCAGAGGAGATGGGACCACTCTTTAACTTAGATGTTCATGAAGATGTAAGACTGCTCCATGATGCCACAAAGAAGGATGGGTTCCACGTGGACAAGGTGGTGCTGAGGAGCTGGTATGAGATGAACAAGCATATCTTCCCTGCCAAGTGCAGGGAGACCTATGACTCCAAAAAGAAGTGGGAAAAGACCATGGTCTTCTGAGGGTCTGGAACTCAGGGTGGCCTCAGCTCTTGACCTCTCCTAGCATAACCCATGTGGTTTGTGGGACCCCAGAAGACCATACCCCTCCGCCCAAGTCAAGGGGGCTGGGAGGATGGGAGTTTGTTGTCTCCGGCCCTAGCACAGTCATTGACTGCTTTTTTCTTGTACAATAGAAAATGCACATATAAAAAAATAAATAGAAATTCAATGCAACATTGATAGTACCATCAAGGACCTTAACAAGCTGATTGCAGTCTAAATCATCACATGTTGGAGTAAGTTTGTCCTGCTAAGTGGTAATGATTTTGAAGGATGACATGTCTCTAAGAGGCTATGAAGTGGCACTTTGTAACCAATTATATAGATTTCCTTCCACTTGCCTTATCCTCTCCCTTCCTCACCCCCCCAACATTGGTACAGATGCTTGTTTATAAAAACTCACATTAATAAAAACATAGATTTTGAAAGAAAAAAACAAAAGAAGCTAGGGCATGAAAGAAGAGTGTTAGGTAGGTAACTCAGATCTCCTGGTCTTCTAGGGACAAGGATGCCTTGCATTGACCAATTGCCCCACCTGGTAAGAACCATAAGGGCAGGCACACTACCTTAGTGCCACCTTGTGCTTAATCCAATCTCAAGCAACTGCTATACTGGGGAAGGAGAGAACATTGTGCCAATCTGGGACTCCCCCAGCTCAGGTATAATAGGATTTGAAAAGTGACCAGGAGTAACCTAAGGCAATCATGTCATTAACTTAAATCTACATTGCTCCGATGCCCCCTGCCTCCACCACAGGCTTTTGAAGAGGGAGTTCCACTAAACAGATGCAACCTTGAACATACCTCTTAACTGCTTGGTGATAGCTCTTCTCCAGCCCAGGCCAATACATATAGGAAAACAATCTAAGAATTCCCAAAGAGAGAAAGGTCCTGTGGAGACAGACCCAGGTTGGGTTCCATAATAAGATTTTCTTGTGCAGTTGCTTCCTGCCTGTGATCATTCTGTCACATTGGCCCTGCTTGTGATTTTTTCCAAGCAGGAAGCCAGAGAGCCAGGATGACAGTCTGCCAAGAGGCTGGACTTGAGACTTTTTCTCTGGTCATTTCTTGGCCTAGAGCACACCAAGAACCAAGAGCCAAATGTCACATTGACACAGTGAGTTCAATTAACCAGAGAAGTCTCCATTTCCTTGTGATGAGAACAATGGGGTCAAGAGGGAGAGAGGCCAACACAGCTCCCTCCATGAGGGTGGAGTGAATACTTTCTCCTCCCACAGAAGGGGGAAGTAGGGAGTCCTTATCCCGTTACCCTAGCACTCCTGAGTAAGGTTGTCCGGAACACAGAGAAGCCTTTCATAGAGTTTAAACATACCACCCATGACCCTGGCAACAAGAGTTCCAAAGAAAGGAGCAGCCCAAATTGGTATTTGCCACAGCCTGAAATCATCGTAAAAGCTATACACACACACACACACACACACACACTCACACGTGAGAAACATAAGAAAAGGGGTGTTGTTCAGAAAGCAATTGACAAATATACAGCTATTATATTTTTATAGACAATTGATTCTGGAGAGAAGCTGAAACTTGACCAGACTCATTTAGAGACAGTAATTCTAGCACCAGGAAAAAGAATTCTAGTTCTAAATTGAAGTTACAGAAAAAAATGAAGGCACCCTAGAGCCCATCAATAAGAAGACTTTTTTCAGCTACTATCGTCATAGAAATTGGAGCTTTAAAAGGACAGAGAGTTGAAGGAATTCAATATGAAGACATTTCTAAACTTACTGGAGTGTGAAAATTTGTGAACACACTAAAATCCTAAAGCATCAAATTGGTGTTTGCCAAGGCATTATGAGACTGTATTGTGTTAGGGTGTTTCTTTTGCATGCAAGGAATGAAAATTTTAAAATATTACTATAGAATTGCTTAGCTAAACTTATACAAAAATATAATTATGTCTGGGGAAGTATCAAAATTATATAATTTTGTCCATCTTAATTTTGTTTCCTTTTTAATATTGACTGAATGATTTTTTTATCTTCATTAAAGAATGTTAGTCTAAGAAAAAATTGAAATTCCTCAAAAAAACTAAAAATAGAAGTATCATATGATTAGCAATCCCAAATAGGAGTGTGTGTGTATATATATATGTGCATATATATGTGTGTATATATATATGTGTGTGCATATATATATATATAGAAAGTGATGTCAGTATATCTAAAAGATATACACACTGTGTTCTTTTCAGCCTTATTCTCAATAGCCACAATATGGAGCCAACCCAAGTGCCTATCAGTGGATGAATGGATAAAAGTTACACAATGGAATTTTTACTGGATTTTTGATAAAATGTGTCTATACATGAAAAAGTAAGCTGTTGGGAATTAAGAAGAATTCTTAACAAAAATACAACAGAGAAGATATTAAACCTAAGATATTGTGTTTTGTTGTTGTTTTGTTTTCTTTTTTTGAGACAGAGTTTCACTATGCCACCCTCAGTAGAGTGCTATGGCATCACAGCTCACAGCGATTTCCAACTCTTGGGCTTAAGAAGCAATTCTCTTGCCTCAGCCTCTCAAGTAGCTGGGACTGCAGGTGCCCATCACAATACCCAGTTATATATTTTTTTCAGTTGTCATTATTGATTAGCAGGCCTGGGCCGGGTTCAAATCCACCAGCTCCACTGTATGTGACCAGTGCCCTAACCACTGAGCAACAGGCGCCAAACTGAGTTTTTTTTTTAAGTATAACTCTAGTTATATAGAAGAGTACATAATACAAGTCATTCTGTCGCCATACATTTCTTCCTCTGAATAATACAAATGATTTGTGAACTATGAAATTATCTTCATCTCTCAGTTTAGTGCCAAGCTTCTCTAGATGATTTCACCCTAATCTGTGCTCTTTTTATATCAATATAAATTAAAATGTATCCATGTTTTCACACACAAATACAGTCAAAATAATGTATTTATGAGAGTAGCATTTCTACTATGTATTTATAGAGTTTGAAAGAACTATTTTAAATTCTTACAATGAAAGGCATCAACTCTGAGCAGAGAGTTTTAAGACTTTTGACAAATATATATACACATATAACAATCAACACAATTAGAGCATAGATGTTGTTCCACAATTGTTTTTAACAGGGCATTTTATTTAGGTATCAGCATATGAATACACACTCTTGTCTTTGGGGTTAAAAAACATCAGAAAGAAAGACCCTTTTCATATAGGACCATTGAATTCCAAAATGTACCCATGGAAGGAATTAAGCTTCTCTGAAGACTCTCTGAAATCATCAGCAAAAGTATATGAAAGCACATGTGTATTTTCCAGGTAAAAGTATTAATAGATTCCACCAGAATAGCAATAATGGCTCTGATCTTTCAAAATTTAAAACTCATTAAAATTAGCTTACAACCATTATAAAAATAAATCCAATTCCCACTCTTTAAATTTCTTTCATTCTCTAGTTTGTGGCAATATCTCTCTTCTTTGACTTCAACCTCAATATTGCTCATAATTATTTGTTTACACATTAAATACATGTTAAGTTTCTACTACATGCAAAACACAGGGCTCTAAAGTCTGAGAGATAAAACAAAATAGTAGAAAATAAATCTATATTTAAAACAAATAAAATCCCCTTATAAATAATCTTAGTATACTAAAATACTAAAATCTTTATAGCAAAATCCCCTTATACATAATCTCAGTATACATAAAATACTAAAATCTCTAGTATTTTATGACAAATTTATTAATTGGGTGATCATGCCTGCATGTTGTAACTATGATAGGATGGAAGGATAGGCATCAAGGGTCAAACCAGCTGTTTATAATTGTTGTACAAATGGTTATAACAATAATATTGGAAATCTATTTGGCTTTAAGGACTAGGACATATATTCCTATCTCTTTAGATATTTCCCCATGTCTAGAGCACTACATTGCATGGTGCTCACTGAATTAAAATAAGTGTAGGTTGATACCTAACATTTGCTTTTTTATTCTGATCCTGGATCAATTTATTTTTGAGGTATGGAGTAAGTATGTTATGATGGCACGAGTTGTACTCCTTGCAAGGAGAATGGGATATTTATTTGCCTGGTGATGGTCCTAAGGTGATCCTCAAATTTCAAACACAAACTGAGGAAGAATGGCCCTTCACTGAGAAATCTGGTCTTGTGGACTTGCCGTCTCCTTTCTTTAACTAGCCTTCTTTAAGACTAAGTCAGTTATTAAGAAGCTTGTATAGTTTTAATCAATAATATTCTAAAAAGAAAGAAGTTTTGTATTTCAAATTACATGCTCCCTTTCTGAACTTCCTTAGAAGTTCAGACATTACAAATCCATGTACATGTGTAATTATAGGCCTGGACCATAAGACCTTACTTCATCCTCAGCTTCAGTGTAACTCACTTTCTACTTCTGGAGTCATTTGACTCCAACAGAAGACCCAAGTGATCTGCTTTGCAAATCACTTCCAATCATAAACTTAACTAGATAAAATTTATGGCTCTATTACCCAAATATCAGAGTCAATATTATATCACTTTGTATAATACACATTCAGGCTTGGTAACTTAATTATGTAACTTAATCAAGCCTGCTTTTTAAAAAATCTGATTTTATTTGCAAAATTAAAACTGGTATTTGGATTTTATAAATTCCAAATGATTTTGTTTTTCAGTACAATATTTCATTTCCAGGTTCAGGATAAACATAGATAATTTATAAGCCCTTCATCAAAATTTATGGTGTCCAAAAATGAAAGAGATGCTTAGGAACTAGCTCAGTGAAGTTGAGTCACTTATGGAAAAGAAAATGTGGAAATAAAAAAATTCAACTTTTTAAAATATTGACCTGGGTGATCCTCAGAGGGGTTAAGTCAAATGGAAGCTGTTTCTACATGGGAGTTGAATGCAGTGTTTTCTTGCAGTGAATAGAAATTGAATAAGATAATGCTTATGATTCTAAAATTAGTTTTAAATATTCATCTTTAGTGTTTTCTATATCTTGAAAATAATGTGTTTTTACTCCTTTTGTGTAAAGAACAATAAAACAATAATAACTCAGATCATTTAGAATGATAAATTACACTCACAAAAATCAAGAATTTTTTGCTTGTTTTTTATAGATAATAATAATATATATTTCAAATGAGCTAAAAGAGAATTTTTAATTTCTGTCAGATTAATATGAAGGTACAAGTGATTAGATTACATTGTTTGTGTTTGTTAGGTGAAGTTCAGGTTGTTGTTAAGCCCTTCACCTAGAGAGTGTGAGGTATATACCCCTGCATTGTGCCTGTTAGGTGAGAGCTTCCCAATTCCTCTCTCTCCTCTCCTCTTCCCTTGTCTTCCTCTCTCCTCTCCCCACTTGAATGTAATTGTGTTTTTCTCTCATGTGGAGGTGTAGTTGATTATCTATTGATTTCACATTAGAACTGGGTAAGTTGTGTATTTGGTTCTCCATTCTTGAGATACTTTACTGAAATGAATGTTCTTCAACTCCATTCAGGTAAGTACAAAATATGTAAAGTCTCCATCATATTTATGTCTGAATAGTATTGAATAGGTCATAGTTTATTTATCCATTCATGGATTGACAGGGACTTAGGATGACTCCATGTCTTAGTGCTTGTGAATGGAGCTGCAGTAAATATTCTAGGGCAAATATCCTTATGGCAAAATGATGCTTCTTACTTCTGGCTAGGGAGTAAGGCAATTTCAGGATCAAATGGCAGGTTTATTTTTAGCTCATTAAGGATTCTCCATACTACATTCCTTAGAGGCTATTATAAGTTTGCAATTCCACCAGCAATGTAAATGTGTTCCCTTCTCGCCATATCCACAACAACATCTGTAGCTTTGAGACTTTGTGATGTGGCTACTTTCACTGGGATTAGGTGATGTCTCACTGGGGTTTTGATTAGCATTTCTCTGATGATTAGGGACCACAAACTTTTTTTCCATGTGTTTGTTGGCCATTTGTCTTCTTCAGAAAAGGTTCTGTCCCTGTCTCTTACCCACTTCTAAATGGAATTATTTGCTCTTTTCTTACTAATTAGTTTGAGTTCTCTGTAGCTTCTAGTTATCAACCCTTTTATCAGATTTGTAGCATGCAAATATCTTCCCCCATTGTGAAGATTGTCTGTTGGCTTTAGTTGTACCCTTAGCTGTGCCTACAGTTTTTAGTTTGATCATGTTCCATTCTTTTTTTTTTAATTATTGAGGATTCATTAAGAGTACAAGAAACCAGGTGTCAAGGGAGTTTGTTTTCATAAAATCTTTTCCCAGGTCAATGTTGGGTTTTTTGTTTTGTTTTTTGTTTGTTTTTGAGACAGAGTTTCACTATTTCACCTTTGGTAGAGTGCCGTGGTGTCACAGCTCACAGCAACCTCCAACTCTTGGGCTTAAGCAATTGTCTTGCTTCAGCCTCCCAAGCAGCTGGGACTACAGGCACCTGCCACAACACTCGGCTATTTTTCGTTGCAGTTGTCATTGTTATTTAGCTGGCCCAGGCTGGGTTCAAACCCGCCAGCCTTGGTGCATGTGGCTAGTACCATAACCACTGTGCTAAGGGCACCAAATCTGTAGTAAATTTTGAAATGAGGAAGTGTAAGTCCTCCAGCTTTGTTATTTTTCATGATTATTGTAGGTATTTAGAGTCCCTTAAGATTCCATTTGAACTTTAAGATAAATTTTTTTATTTTTGTAATTTAAATTTCCTTCTCACTTCATTTTCTATGTATTTTATAGCCATTGTCTTTGTGGTTACGAAGGGGATTATACTTACCATCCATTAAAAAACTTCAATTTAAATTTATCATCTTACCTTCAATATATACAAAACCTTTGTTCCTATACAGCATCATTCCATCTTCAGTTATTGATGTCATAAAATTATATCTTTAGGGCGGCACCTGAGGCTCAGTGAGTAAGGCGCTGGCCCCATATACCGAGGATGGTGGGTTCAAACCCAAACCCTGGCCCAACTGTAACAAAAAAATAGCTGGGCATTATAGCGGGCACTTGTAGTCCCAGCTACTTGGGAGGCTGAGGCAAGAGAATTGCCTAAGCCCACGGAGTTGTAGGTTGCTGTGAGAGCTGTGACACCACAGCACTCTACCAAGGGTTAATGAGTGAAACTCTGTCTCCAAAAAAAAAAAAATTACATCTTTATATATAAAGATTTATATGGTCAAAATAAAAAAAAATTTTAATATTAAGTCATGTAGAAAAAAAGAAGTGAAATTATAAACCAAAGTTATTATAATACTAGGTTATATTGTTACCTACGTATTTACCTTTAATAGAGACCTTTATTTCTTCATGTGGCTTCTAATAACTGCGTATCGTCCTTTCATTTCATTTCAGACTATTGTTTGTATCTCTTGCAGGGCAGGTGAGTGGTAATGGTCTCCATCAACTTTTGATTATCTGAGAATGTCCTAATTTCTCCATCAGTCCTGAAGGACAGTTTTGTCAGATATAAGATTCATGGCTGGCAATTTTTATCACTTTGAATATATAAATATACTGCCTTCTAGACTTCAAGATTTCTGGTGAAAAAAATCTTCTGATAATCTTATTGAGGATCCCTTAAATACAATTAATTGTTTTTCTCCTGCTGCTTTCAAAATTCTCCTATCTCTGGCTTTTGATGCTTAGAGTATATCTCAGTGTGGGTCTCTTGAGTTTTTCCTACTTGTACTTTGTTGAGGTTCTTGGATGTTTATGATAGTCTTTCATCAAATTTGAGAAGTTTTTGGCCATGATTTCTTCAGATAATTTCTCTGTTCTCTTATTTTTATCTTCTGGGAATCCCACCACAATGCATAGTTAATCTTCTTGCTAGTATCCTGCAGGTCCCTTAGGCTCTGTTCACTTCTCTTCAGTCTTTTTTCTGTGCTCCTCAGACTTGGTCATTTCAATTGTCCTATCTTCAGTTTTGCTGACACTTCTGTCTGTTCAAATCTGCTTCTGAATGTATCTAATGAGTTTTTCATTTTAATTATTCTACTTTTCAGGTACAGATTTTTTTTTTTTATTTTTAGGTTTTCTATCTCCTTATTGATATTTCCATTCTGTCCTTACATTGTTTTCTTGATTTCCTCCACATCGTCCTTTAGCTCCTTAAAATGCCTCTTTAGCTACTTAAATCTTTGCTTAGTAAGTCCACTATCAGGCCTTTTTCAGGAATGTCTTGTTGATTTCCCCCCCTTCAAATGGGCTATACTTTCCCATTTCTTTGTATGCCTTGTGATTTTTGTTGAAAACTGGATATTTAAATCTTACAATGTGGTAACACTGGAAGTCAGAATCTCCCTTGTGTTTGCATTTTTGTTTTCTAAAAATTGATGTGGGGTGTTTCTATGCTAGGGACCAGCCTGAGGTGTAATGTAAGGTCTTCTCAGGTGTTTTCAGAGCCTGTGCATCCCAGGAGTATGCACAGTGACTTTCTAAATTCCCCCATCTATGCAGTTGTTTTTGAATGTCCTTGTCCTAAAATGGCTGGCTGTCACAAGGGGGAGAAAGGGAGAAATTGAAGGGGTAGGGAAAAACAGGCTTTGACGCCTTAAAGCTCCTAAAAGCCACTTGAGCCAGTGGGAGTTGAAATAAGAGTGAATCACCTCTGTGATCAGAAATAGTTACCAGTGATTAGAATACAGATCTTCGATATTGGAGTAAAGGGTCCTTATCGTCCACCCTGTCTCCCGTAAGCCACATGTAAGTGGCTCCAGGAGCACATGCATGACTGCTTGCCATAGGGCTGACAGGCTTGGGGATAAGTAGCTGCACTAAAAACTGAAATTAACTGTGATTTCTCTCTAAGTGTTGTTCTCTGGATGCTGCAAGCCTTCAACTAGACGCCAGAGTTCCAAAGTAGGTACACCTGAAGGTTCTGCCAGTACAATTGTTGTGTAAGTGGGGAAAGATTTTAGGATCTTCCTATTTCCTTATTGTGATGTTACTCTCAGACAAAAGATGTTCTGAAGCTGAACAAAGAATTCTATCTTGTACTGCAGACTTGTGTGTTGTTCAAAGGGATGAACAGAGAGCGGTGCCCAGGTAAAATGACTAAACCCCTCCAGAATTGGAGCTGGACTCTTGTTATGTATGATAAGGCAGCCAGCAAGAGAAGGCATGTGTTCATCCTGGGACAGCCAGTGTGGAGTCAGGAAACACTCACCATTTCCCTGGCTCTCCAGGACCCTAGCACCTTTTTTACTGGTCTTCCTAAAGAAGGATGATATCTCAGAAGGTAGAAGTGGGTAAGGAGAACAGAAACGAGATGGTGTCAGTTGGAAATGTTCCTGCTGGCTCAGCGCCTGTGGCTCAAGCGGCTAGGGCGCCAGCCACATACACCTAAGGTGGCGGGTTCGAATCCCCAGCCTGGGCCCGCCAAACAACAATGATGGCTGCAACCAAAAAAATGGCCAGGCGTTGTGGCGGGCGCCTGTGGTCCCAGCTACTTGGGAGGCTGAGGCAGGAGACTCGCTTGGGCCCAGGAGTTGGAGGTTGCTGTGAGCAGTGAAGCCATGGCACTCTACCCAGGGGCTCAGCTTGAGGCTCTGTCTCAAAAAAAAAAAAAAAAAAAAGAAATGCTCCTGCTATGAGTGAGGCAGGGTCTTTAACTCCACAAGTGGTAGAGCAGTAGCATGATGGGGGAGTATAAGAAGTAAGGAAAAGACATCTTTTGAAAACAGCAAGGGAAAGGGAAAAACAGCAAAAGTGGGAAATAACTCCAATCTAAAACATCTTCAAACAAACATTCAGAAACGTGAGATATCATCTTGAATCAGAAATTCAAAAACTTAGAAGTGGACACAAAAATAAAGACACAAAATGAACTTCTGAAAGAAATAAAAGAAAAAGACATATGAGAAATGAAGACTGAATTACAAGACACCCGAGGAAGAACAGATTTAAATGAAAACATGATGGGCATGTTTCCATTAAGAATAACTGGAAAACAACTAAAGAGAATAAAAATGAAAGAAAGAAGTAGAAAGAATCAGAGAGAAGGAATGGAAGGGAACAAAGACAAAGAAGAAATACCATTCATACAGTTAAAGTTCCTACAGAAAAAAACAAAACAAAACCTCAAAACAATGGAAGAGCACTAATTTAAAAAACAGATGACTGAATTGGGATATGATGGAAAAACTGATTCATAACCACCAACTCAAAAACATCCCCTAGAAACACTATTAGACAACAAAACAAAACCTGACCCTACTCTAAGCAGAAAATCCCCGACAGCCATTAGATTTGTCAAAATCATCATTCAACCACTGCACAGTGCTGGTGGGAATGCAAAACAGTGCAGCCACCGTTGAGTACAGTGGTTGTGCAAAAAGTTTAAAGTAGAATTATCATGTGATCCACCAATTCCACTTCTGGCTAGACACACAAAAGTACTGAAAGGAAGATGTGAAATAATATTTGTATTAGAGTGAAATTAAAAATAAAAGGACAAATATCATGATTCTGTTTATATGAGGTACCTAGAATAGTTACATTCATAGAAAGTAGAATGGTGACTGGGAGGGCGAGGGTGAAGGGAAAATGGGGAATTACTGGTTAGTGGTTATGGAATTTCAGTTTGGGAAGATGGAAAGTTTGGATTTCCTAAAAGTGAACCTATCTTGCATTTCTAGGTAAATCTCACTTTTCACAGTGAAATATTCTGTTACTGTGCTATTGAAGTTAGTATGCTAATATTTTACTTAGAATTCTGTACTGATATTTGTAAGTCTATAATTTTCTTTTTTGAACTATCATCAAATTTAGAACCCAATGTTATACTTGCTTTATAAAAAGAATGAGAATTTTTTCTTTCATTTTTCAATGTTCTGGGGACAGTATCTGGAGCATTGGCCTCTCTGGTCTGAAGGTTTAGTAGAATTTCATTATGATCATCTTAGGTCGATTGCTGTAAATTACATTTCTTTGGAACTTATTCCCGTCATCTAGGTCTACAAACTTATTTGTGTAGAGTTTTAGAAACTGGTCTTACATTACTTTAAAAAAATTGGTTTTTGGTGATTCAATAGTCATTTCCCCTTTGCTATTTCTTATTTTGAATATTTATGCTTTCTCTCTTTCTTAAGTTAGCTTGTGTTTAGTTTGTTCAGTTTTTTTTTGAGAAACTAGGATTTGATTTGTTAGATCTTTTTCTGTTCATTAATTTTTGCTTTCATTTTTATTATTTCCTTCTTTGTACTTTCCTTTGGATTACTTTCTTTTACTAGCTCTTTGAGTTGGAAATTTAATTTATACTGATTCTTTTATTTGGAAAAGTAAATATTTTTAAAATAAATGCTGTTTCAAATAAACTCCATACACATGTAGTGTTTTCATTATCATTATTTATTAGAAATTTATAACTTCATTTAGTGTATTACCTTTAATTCCCACCTACTGCATATGCGACATTCAGCACACTTTCCCACTTTCCTCTGTCCTTTTCTCTTCTATTTTAGTGGCATTTTGACCTTATTGGGACATACAGGACTGTTTCAACATTAGGAAATCCACAATTATAATATATCATATTAACACATCTAAGCATAAGAAATAAAAAACCAAAGAAAATTCAAGAATATAGGATTGATGTATTTTAAAACCTTTTTATTTTGCACTAATTTTAGACTTACAAATTACAAAAATACCAGTTTCCATATACCTTTCACCCAGTTTTCTCTAATGTTACCATCTTCGAAAACCACAGTACAATGATCAAAACCAGGAAATTAATAATGACACAACACTATTAACTAAGCTATGAGTATAACCTTAATTAAATTAAATTTCACCAGTCTTTCCTCTAATGCACTTCTTCTGGTCCAAGATTCAGCTGAGGTTTCCATGCTGCATTTAGTTGTCATGTAGCTTTGGTCTCCTCCAATCTGAGGCAGATCCTCTGTCTATTCTTGTTTTCATGAACCTGGTGCTTTTGATGCGTATTCTTCAATTTTGGTTTGTCTGGTATTTTTTCATGTTTAGAGTGAGGTTATTTCATTTTTTGTTAGAATACCTCAGATGTTGTGATGTTGTGTCCTTTTTAGGGCACTGTATCAATGAGTTGTGATACTGATGTGTCTTGTTTCTGGTGATGGATGTTCACCTTGATTTTGGCCACTTGGTTAAAGGTCCTGTCTGCTGGTTTTCTCCACTGTAAAGTCACTGTATTTCCCTTTATAACTAATAAGTATCTTGGGAGAAATACTCTGAAATTATATATCCTATTTCTCTTCATATTTCCATCCACTAATTTTAGCACATGTGTGGACCTGTCTGCAACAGGCATTACTGCAGTGTTTACCAAATGATAATGTTGTATTTCCCTTTTTCATTTTAAATTCATTAATTAGAATTTAAATTCTAAGCAAAAACCATTCAGTCTCCCTGAAAGCATATTCAGTTATGTATATCACTATGGATTCATATCTTACCAGTTATACTATCATTGTTTATTTTGCTGTTAAAATTATTTCAGCTTTAAATTTTCAAAGTTTCTTCCGTTGGCTTTGTTCCTGCTTTAACCACTAATGTGACAAAGGTGACATGTGCCAGTTATAGGCCTCAGTCTTTTTATTTTTTTGAGACAGAGTCTCAAGCTATCACCCTGGGTAGAGTGCTGCGGTGTCACAGCTCACAACAACTTCCAACTCTTGGGCTCAAGTGATCTTCTTGCCTCAGTTTTTCTATTTTTAGTAGAGACAGGGTCTTGCTTTTTGCTCAGGCTAGTCTCAAACTTATGAACCCAAGCAATCCACCCACCTCAGCCCCCTAGAGTGCTAGGATTATAGGTGTGAGCCACTGCACCCAGCCAGGACTAAGTCTTAAGAGGTCTAGGTATCTTTCACTCTTAGGATCCCCAAGTTACCATGTAAGAAGTTCAACTACCCTGTTGGAGAGACCATGAAAAAAGACAGACGCCCTGACACTGTATGGATACAATGACGCCTTTCAATAGGGTGACTCCAGCCTTCCATTCAACCCACTAAAGTGCTAAATATGTGAGGGAACCAACCCAATGAGTCCCCAGATGACTGTAGCAAGAGTAAAATCTATAACTCACCCAGAGCAAGAACTGCCCAGCTGATGCAGGGAAATCCAAAGAATTGTTAGAGATTATAATGTGGCTGTTCTTCTAAACCACTACGTTTTATGGCAGGGTTTATTGTGCAGCAGTTCATAACCAGAACCCTTCCAGACACACGGTGCCTTCTCTCTTTAGCTTTCCTGATGACAAAGCATCTTTTGTATAATCCATGTACTTATTCAGTCCAGTGACCACTTTTCTCTGTTCTATAGCAAACAAATTATCAAGGCTGACCGATTCCATCTTTTTTGATTCCTCTCCACCCTTACACCAGCTGGGTGCTAGGGCAATGGCAAGAGCCTCCTAACAGTCTCTGCAGACCATTTCCCAACGTTCCCATCTGCCTCAGACTTACTCCCAAACGTAGCTCTATATACACAAATCTAGTGATTCCTCCATTCAGCAAATATTTATCAAGTTCCTACTTCATGGTAGGAACTACTGTAAACCTCGGAGACACAAAAGTGAACAAAGACAAAAACACCTCACTGACATGGAAGTCTAGAGGAAGAAGATGGACATATGAAACGAATAAATAAGACACACAGTATATCAGAAAGTGACAAGTGATATGCAGAGAAAAAAAGCAGGCAAGGAGAAAGGTAGGCTTTGGAATTTCAATAGGGTGGTTTGAGAAGGCCTCTCTGAGGTGACTGAAGGACATGGGGCAGTGAGCCAAGTGGACACCTTTGAAAAGAACATGTCTGGCAAGATGACAGCCAGGGCAAAGGCCCTGAGATAAGTCAGGCTGGTGCACTCAAGGAACAGACAGTTCACCGGGACTGACTGGTGTAACACAACTGAGATAGAGTGGTGCAGAGGAAATCTAAGAATAAATGCAGGGAGATCAGACCTAGTTTTGTGGGACACTGGTTTTGGCTTTGGTTAGGACGAGAAGCCTGAAAACATATGACACGGCATGATTTCCATTTTAAAAGATCCCTCCAGTTGCTGTACTGATTATCACACCTGTGTGGGACATGGGAAGAAGCAAAGAGACCAGTGGAAGGCTATGACCAACCACATGAGATAGTGGCCTAGACCATGGTGAAAACAGCAGGGGTTGGAGAATTTTAGAGTATAGATCTGCTGTACAGATGGGGGGTAAGAGCAAGAATGGAATTAAGAATGACTCCAAGGTTTCTTTTTTTTGAGACAGAGCCTCAAGCTGTCCCCCTGGGTAGAGTGCTGTGGCATTACAGCTCCCAGCAACCTCCAACTCCTGGGCTCAAGCAAGTCTCCTGCCTCCGCCTCCCAAGCAGCTGAGACCACAGGCGCCCGCCACAACGCCCTGCTATTTTTTGGTTGCAGCCGTCATTGTTGTTTGGCGGGTCTGGGCTGGGGATTAGAACTCGCCACCTTAGGTGTACGTGGCTGGCGCCTTAGCCGGTTGAGCCACAGGCGCCGATCCGACTCCAAGGTTTTGAGCCTGAGAAATCTGAAGGAGGGAAATGCCATGTCTCTGCTCCCTTTTAGAGCTAAACTCCTTGAAAGAATTGTCTATACTACATTGAGACAGATCATGTTCCCAAGTGATCAATGTTGGACACACTAGGTTTGGGACATACATCAGATATCCAAGTAAAAATGTGAAAGAGACAGTAGGAGACTTGGATGTGGAGTTGAAGGCAGAGATCTAGGCTAAGCCTCAGACAGATGGTACTTAAAGACTTGGGAGTAGACAGGACCACGGAAGAGGTAGTATAACTGAAAGTGAGAGGTCTAACAACTGAACTGGGACCTTCCACAGTGGAAGTTTGGGAGAAGTGAAGGAGCCAGCAAAGGAAAGAGAGGAGAAGCAGCCTAGAAGGCAGGAGGAAAACCAGGAAGACCT
>CAUYTI010110628.1:0-29712 GCA_963575145.1 Galago senegalensis
TTTTCATATACATTTTGAAATACTTTCATCAAGCTGGTTCACATAAATTTCATGTCATTTGCATAGTCATTGTGTCAAAACATTTACATTCTAGTTCTAGAAAAGTTCACTTGTACCCTTGTTAGACAGAAATATAGGTGACCGGAAAGATCACCTATATTTTTGTAGCCCTTTCTTTGAGAGTGCCTCATCTTCAATGAGAGTGCCTCACCTGCATCTTTTCTGTACTAGAAAAGCCATGTCTTATCACTTTTTATGATTCTAAAAAAGAAATACTTCAAG
Organism: Galago senegalensis; assembly: GCA_963575145.1. Classification (NCBI taxonomy): domain Eukaryota; kingdom Metazoa; phylum Chordata; class Mammalia; order Primates; family Galagidae; genus Galago; species Galago senegalensis. The sequence continues at coordinate 283 of CAUYTI010110628.1, forward strand.
ATCTTGATCCCACTTATCAAAAATTTCCACTGAAAAATCTGCTTTTGTTTGCAGCTGATCTAGGTGCAATGGTTTTAGAAACCATCAAATGGAAAGATTGCTCAACTATGATTTTTCAGTCAGAATTGTGTAAAGCAAGCCAGTTGAGGTATCTATGGTTTAACTATTGTTTCTGCTATTAATTGTTGGCCATCTTTAATTAGAGAATAGACAAAATTAATTTTTTTCCTCACAAATTGACATGAATAGTTGTCACTGCAGGCTTCATCTTCCACATCATCTCATCCTTTCTTTCACAAAGTCATCCAGTTGTGAACTGCAGACATTTTGGGGACATTGTACCCATAATCTTTTTTAAAGCATCAGTAATTTCATTATTTTTCTACCCTGCCTTAACCATAAATTTGATGTTTGTTCTTACTTCAGTTTTTGCAGAATTCATGTTATTCTGACAGGGGCTCTTTTCAAACTGATGTCTTATTCTTTTTAGTGCCTTAAACACGTTACTATAAATTCATATGGGTGCAAAAAATTTTGAAATCCATGTACAGATATTTCATAGTATTGATTTTTGATAAGATTTTTAAGATCCCTCATATTATTTTGAACTACTGACTATTAAATGAATTATAAATAAGAAAAATAAAAGTTTCATTTTACCTTAATTTATTCCTTCTACAATACTCTTCCTTCTTTATAAAGATCCAACTTTTGAACCTATACCATTTCTTTCTCTCTGGATAACTTCTTTAATATTTCTTGCAAGGCAAGAAAACTAGAAATAAGTTGCCCTTTTTGTTTTCCTGTGAAAGTCTTTATTTCCTCTTCCTTTTGAAGAGTAATTTCATAGGATATGGAATTCTAGGTTGGTATTTTTCTTCCCTTAACATTTTAAATATTTCACTCCATTCTTCTTGCTTGCATAGTTTCTGAGGAAAAATCAGATGTCATTCTTATCTTTAGTCATTCTTACCTATCCAAACTTAGGTAAAATATTTCTCTCTGGCATCTTTCAAGATTTTTTTCTTTAATTTTCTGCAGTTTTAATATAATATACTTGAGGAGTTATTTTGTTTTAGAGTTTTTTTGTTTTTGTTTTTTGGGGTGTTGGGAAAAAGGGGATGACATGTATTGTATTTGGTGTTCCCTGAACTTCCAGGATCTCTGGGTTTGTGTCTGATGTTAATTTGGGCAAAACTATCAGTCACTATCACCTCAAATACTTCATCTGTTTCTTTCATTCTTTCTTTTTCTGATATTTCCATTACACACATGTTATATTTTTGTATGTCCCACAGTTCTTGGATATTCTGTTCTGGTTTTTTAGTCTTTTTTTCTCTTTGCTTTTTATTTTAAAAGTTTCTATTAAAATATTCTCAAACACAGAGCTTCTTTACCCAACCATGACTGATCTACTGTCCAGTCTACACCAAAAACATTCTTCATTTCTATTACAAAGTCTCTGATCTCTTGATTTCCTTTTTTGATTCTTTCTTAGAATTTCTACTTCTCTGCTTATAGAATATTATCTATTCTTGCATATTATCTATTGTTTCCATTAAAGTCCTTAGTATAGATGTTTCAAATTCACAGTCTGATTATTTTTTCTTGTAGTGGCAACTTCTATTTTATTGAAAGCCAAAAGCAATTTATTGGGTAAAAGAAGAGAGGGGAGAAGTCCTCTCTTATTTGTTGTCCTGTGATTAGGTCTCAATCATTTCATAAGGCTATGCCTGAAGGCTGTGAAGTTCTCAAGACCTATTTAATTCCCCCACCTTACACCTTAGATGGGACAGAAGGACTAGAAATGCTTGAGTTGTGTATTTTCATTTCCCCATGTGGAAAGCTAGAGGGATTAGAAAAGGAATTTCCCTTCCCCCAGGTAAAATAAGTGTTGATACAATCTAAACAGATTAGGCTCTAATAAATAGTATCTCTGAATGACAGTGTCTGTAAGAAGAATAGAATGTCCTAAAATATCTCAGTATGGTTATTTCCCCCTCCCCTTGCCAGAAACATGAAAGAATTTTTCTCTGATCTTTACTATGAGAAACTGATAGGTAAAACTCACAAAGGTGTGGGTACCCCCCCTAAAACCACATACTCCCTAGAGTTTTTAACTCTCAAGCTTTTCCACATTAAGCCTCCAAAAGTCCTTTAATTACAGTTTAGATTTTCCAAACCCAGTACTGGGTCCCAAGGAGGTTTCTGCTTGTGAGTTTCTGCTCCACTAAGTTGGAATTCTCTGTATCTATCTGTCTCTCTAATTTGAGGGGCAGCTTTTTGCCTGTGACCTCATTCTTCTGACAGATATAAGAAAAAATGTTTATTTTTCAGTGTGTACTGCTTTTTGTCATCAGGGTAGAATGACAACTTCCAAGCTCCTTACCTGCTGGCTTAGGAACTAGAAGTCCTAAAGAGACTTTTATGACCAATTTTGATTCATCTGAGGATTCTAACTAACCCCAGTCTAGTAGTTCATTTTTTAATCAAACTACAGTAGAACCTCCATAGTTGAGCACCTCCCTATATTGACCACCTCCTTAAATAGACCTAATTTTCATAGACTAGACATGCACCATGTGTACATATGAGTACAGTAGGCCTAGTTCCTGATGTTAACTACCTCCAAATTTCTGACCAGTTTGTTACAGTACCTTGGATGGTCAACTTAAAGAGGCTATTCTGTATGTATAAAGCAAATTCAGGTATGAAACCACAATGAGTAGTTAACAAATAACATTGCCAAAACCACTACCAATGAGATTGTGACTAAGAATAGTTTAACCAAATTTACTTTCAGTCTATATCCCATGTATATATATCCTATGAGGTATATAGAAACCACTATGTTTAAAACCCAACTGAAATAGTTATTTTCATCAACAGAATATATTTTCATGTTCATTTGTTTCATTTTATTTCTAATTTTTTGAATTTTAATTGATGAGGCACCATTTTTTTAAACTGAATTTTCTTTTATAATTACATGAACTCCTTATGTGATTCCAAAGTTGCCTCTGCAAAAGGAAATGTACTCAAAGAAGCTTAGCTTTTATGTCTGTCTCTACCAATCTCTAAGGTAACTTTTTAAATAATTTATGATTTGTCCTTTAATACTTATTTTTTAAATATAAGCAGATACTCATAATAACAATCATAATAGTATTTGGTTATTATCAACTGATTTTTTACTGTGAACAATACAAATGTGACACACTCAATGCATGTATATTTTGCACAGGGACTTTTTACTTCAAGCAATACTAAAATTATTATAATTTATTTTTATAAAATAATTATATAAAATACATAATATCATCATATATTTTTTCCTCTGTTCTCCTTCTACCTCACCATTTGGTTTGAAGTATCATCATCTTTTGCTTTCAGTTAGTACCAATAAGGCAAACAAAATCATATTCTATATTTTATATGGTTTTCCCATTTTGTCCCATTTTTTTATATTGGTACTGAATATACTTTGTCAGAGGACATAGTTGTGGTATATATTTGCTTCCCTGTTATAGTCATCATGTACTCTGAATCCTATAGGTAAGTGTATGTGTTAATCCCATAGCCAATTTCAGTTTTAGCACCTTGTAAGTCATTTGGTTTGTCTGAAAATTATTCTCCAGCAGATTCCTCATGAGGGCTTACAAAAACAAGATGTCCTAAGTCCTTACATTCTTATAGCAGATTGCCTTACTGAGTTATGTATTTAACTGTGCTCATTTTTTTAAAAACTCTGTACCAATTTAAAGAATGTATTACATTAAAAAGAGGATGATGGCGGTGCCTGCTGCTCAAACGAGTAGGGCACTGGCCCCATATGCGGGAGGTCACAGGTTCAAGCCCAGCCCCAGCCAGAAACTACAAAAAAAAGAAAAAAAAGAAGATGAGAAAATTAAAACAAAGAGAAAATAAGTGCAGGTGAAATTTTAGCCAATAACAAAATTACATTAGAACCACATAGTGTAAATTTTACTTCTATAGTTATTCTACACTTACAACTTAAGAATACTTGTTAACAAAGCAGAGAAAGAAACTAACTTTCCTTCAGAAAAAAATGTTTTTAAAATAGAGAAATCTAGGAGAAATTTCTCCCCAGGGTCCTCATAAAAAGGGCCCCGTATGATGTAGTTAGCAACATTGCAATTGACCTCCTTAATAAATTCAATGGCATGGTTTCAACACATAAAATCTATAAAAATAATTTTATTAGCAAGCAAAAATGTGGTTTTATTTGGCATGATCTGGAAATGGAATTTAAAATACTTCTAGAAACACATGGATTACAAATTATTTGGTCAATACTTCATGAATATGACCACCCTAAGCTAAGTTTTTGATAAAAATTACAAATCAAAGAATTTTAAGTTATATTCTCCAGTTAAAACCTGAAAGTTGGACATAGCATGCAGGCAGTAGCTCACAGATAATTATGCTTTGACAATCAAATGGTCCCACAGGAACACTGACATCCTCTTAATACAACAAGAAGCCTAAGCAAGACTTGGGCTTGAATAGACTCTCACCCAATTCTGGGAATAGCCAATATTTTTCTCAGTTCTGGGGATGCTACAAACATGGGCAGATGAGTAACTGAGGACCAGTTTCCCATAATAGACTATAAGTATTTTAATTCGAAAATGTTATGAAAATGTATTACAACCATCACAGCACCTATTTATAACATTGGCAAAGTATCCACAAAACAGAGATTATCAAATCTAGAAATTAAAATATATTTCCTTCTGATGACTCTTTATGGTAAATTTTTAAAAATCATTATAGATTTTTCTCAAAGCTACTAAGAAACCAGGAAGTAGGAAAATTTACTTAATTACATTGGCACAGAGTTTGACATTATCAAGGTATCATGACAAATCTGCCACAAATTTCATAAAACCAAGAGAAGGATTTGAAATCCGGAGAGCACAGCAGAGTCAAGACATTGACAATCGTAGTGAGAAGTGAAGGACAGGCAAAAAGAGAGCAAGATAATTGCAATGATAAAATACAGGGCCCTTAGGGCCCTTGTACTAAAAGAGGAAAATTCTAGCTTTCAATTTCCTAAGAAAATTAGTTTCACTTGGAGAGAAATTTCAAGATATTGACACATAAATAAAAGGCTGATGTGAAATTAAGGGATGTTTATAGAGTAGAAGAGGTCAGAAACAGTGAGCTAGGAGGTGCAGGAGATGTAATGTCCAGTGAGCCAATATATGCTCACCCATCTCAAAAGAACTGTAAGCTGGACTTCTGTGATTTGCTAATTATCATTCCCAATTCATTTATGTAAGCTGCTTAGTTGAACTGATTGGTTTGAAAACAATATCCAGCAAATGGAGTGAAAATTGTTTAGCAACTCATCCCTTTGTCAAGCTAATTGATCTGTGCATGTTAAGGACTTTAGTATCAACAAAGGTGAGTAATAACTGAGAAGGGAGATGAAGAGAAGTTCATATGAAGGAAAATGAGAACTTGGACTGATGGTGTACTCCACTTGACTAGAGTTTCAAAATAATGTTGACATACTGATAGTAAATGGAAAAAGCTGGTGTTGAGAAAGCAGTTAAAGTTTCACCGAAAATCACTTCCAAAAGAAATATCATTTTAAATTGCCCATCTCCTAAATGAATTTTTACAATCATCATTTTTAAGAGAAAGTTTTATTTCCATTGTGGTTACTAATGCATCTGAGTCACTCGTACACTGTTCTCCAGTGTTATGTATAAAAGGTCATTGGAGAAATAAATCACTTTGATGGATGAAGACCTATAAGGGGGGTCTTATAAAGGTCAGCCTTAAAGACCATCTGAAAGTCTGGTCTTAACTGGAGTTAACTGGAGTGAGTACATGTTGACTCTCAAGGAACCAATTTCTTTGGGACTGTTTTCTAACCATGTTGCATGATGGTAGCTTCAAGCTAAGTTCTGTGCCAGAAATGAAATTCTATGTCATTAGGACTTTTTCTTCTATCTTCCAAACTATCAGATCCTTTGACAAATTCCTGCTAATGGTTCTAAGAACTAAAATTTGGAAAGTTAGAGACAAGTTATTTATTTATTATTTATGAATGCTGGATCTGGCTAGGACTGAGAAAACACTATGTCTGGCTGGTACTTCACACTTAACCCAGACTCTTAATAACACAATGGTTGGCTGAGGTTCACGACTTAAAACACAGCACTCCAATGGAGATACTCATGATCCCTGAAGGAGTGTGCCTGATGAGCCTAATGCAGCTAACCATGGTTAAATGAGTGTGACAGCTCACTCAATACAATCTCACATGGCAAAACAGTGGGACCAACTGTGCAAAATGATAGTAACATCTACCACATACTTTACACTGGGCTAAACGTCTTATGTGCATTATTACTTTAACCGTTTTAACATTCTGTTCTGATTAAACAGTGAACCTTGGAATTCATATGTTGGAATCTTGGCTGGCAATGCCTCAGAAGGTGACCTTTGTTAGGGCTGTGACAGTTATAATCACTTAACATGAGATTAAGTGGACCCCTGATCCAAGATGACTAGTGTCTTTGCAACAAGGGGAAATTTGGACACAGGCACATATGTGGGTAGAATACCATGTGTCTCCAAGCCAAGGAACAACACCAAAGATGGCCAAAAAAGCCACCAGAAGCTAAGAAAGGTACATAAAACATATTCTCCCTCAGAGCCCTCAGGAAGAAGCAAACCTGCTGACACCTTGATCTTGAATTTTTAGTCTCCAGAACTGTGAGGCAATGAATTTCTGTGGTTTAAGCTACTGTATTTGTCATGCTTTGTTACGGAAGCCCTAGCAAATGAAAACACATTCTATCAGACAAATGTTTTAGACAGTTAGGGTGAATTAGAAACTTTTGTTCATAACATTAGTACCTATAAATTAAATCAACTCCTTGAACTAAATAAGATATGGTACGCATATTAAACAGACAGAGGCAAGAAGCAGGATGCTCTTGCCTTCCTCATGAATATTCAACAGAGAAAATTGCTAGCCCAAGGAACGGCAGTCATGTATGACTTTCTCAAGGCCATTGCAAGCCCAGAATTCGAGCATCCTCATTTGCTAACCACCCTATACTAAATCTAAGATTAAGTATAAAAAGAGGATTCTTGTTCTTGGTCAAAGAATTTCCATTTCAACCAGCAAGATGATAAACTGTGAGTCTCCCATTTAAAAGGTCAATGTAAGCAGTACGGGAGGGCAGAGCATAGACAATCTGTAGGAATGTGAAAATGCTGTGTATCATACACATATCACAGTGACAGATACAGAATGCCCGATGCCAAGAGTGAACCCTAACATCAACTACTGACTTTGGATGATAATATGTCAGTGAGATCCACCTTATGCTGGTACCACTTTGGTGGAGAACTTTGATATGAAGGAGGCTGCTTGTGTAGGGGCAGCAAGTATTTGAGAATGCTCTGTACCTTCCCCTTAATTTTGTTATGAACGCGAAACTGCTCTAAAAATAAAAACTCTTACACAATAACTAAGAAAATGCCATGTTGACCAGTTTGATGAAAGCATTTCAAATTGTACGTAAAACCAGCACATTATACCCAAAAATTTCAATATTTTGCCACTAGTAATGTTACAATAAATATCCTTCTTATGTCATTATATGCTAGCACTTTACTTTTTTACCTGTAAACTAGATCTCTAAAACTGAACATGCTGCGTCAAAGAATACATGCATTTTAAAAAAAAATTATAGGAACTGGCCAGGCCCAGTGATTCATGCCTATAATCCCAGCACTCTGGGAGGCTGAAGATGGATTGCTTTAGCTCAGGAGTTTAAGACCAGCCTGAGTATGAGTGAGATGCCATCTCTAAAAATAGCTGGGTATTGGGGTGGGCACCTGTAGTCCAAGCCACCAGGGAGGCTGAGGCAAGGGAATCGTTTGAGCCCAAGAGTTTGAGGTTGCTGTGAGCTATGAGGCCACAGCACTCTATCAAGGGTGACAAAGTAAGATTCTGTCTCAAAAAAAATAAATAAATTATAGAAGTTTTCAAATTACTTTCCAAACTGTTGTACCGATTCACATTTGTTCAGTACTGCTTTAGGATGGCAATTTCCCCACCATCTTGCCAGCCCGGAATTTTATTTAGTATGTCCATTTGATGTCCACACAAAGGCAATTCCAGTGTTGTTAATTCAGCAGCTCCACAATTTAGTTCTCTGTATTACCTGATTTCAGATTCTGAAATCTGAATGGGGGATGCTGTTTATCCCCTTCTATTCATAAGGTGGTTGCTGCGTGTTTAGAGATTTCTTCTTCCTGTGGAGATGTAACTGGGTGGGTGACTACCGAGGAAGATGTAAGCATAAAAAGAACTTGTTTAAATCTTTTATCCAGTGAGAATCAATTTTTGGTAGTGGTGAAAGGTGAGGGTTCAGTTCCAGTCTTCTACAGGTTGCTAGCCTCACCTACTGTGCCCAATGCGAGGGTACACTTCAAAACAACTAAGAGTAAATTATAAATGTCTCACCACGAAAAAATAAGTGAGTGAGGTCATGGTTATGTTAATAAGTTTAATTTAAGAATTCCACATTGTATATCAAATCATCATATTGTACCCCATAAATGTATAGTTATGATTTAATAAAGATTAAGTTTTTAAAAAAAGACACAAAAAGGATCTTGTTGAAAGGATGATAAGAAGCTTATAGAATCATTGGCAAGGATGAACAACCAGCCTCACAAGCAAACAGCCAAAACAACAGTCAAACTATGGCACAAAACTGATCAGAATAATTTCAGACCATTTCAAAATCATGAAGCAATGCACTTGACACCACTGCCAATTCTGCATCAAGAAAATTAAGCTCATAGCAACTGCCAGCTGCCTCCAGAGAATTCCCTACTTTGATGTTGCAAAATATATATTTAGTTTCTACCTCTGGTTCCTGAACCAGAGCTCCTACACCCCTGTGGATTAGGGTGCCAGGGGAATCTTTTGTTCTAATATTTGGTCTTTGAGCTCAAATCCCAACACAGAGCTCCTAAGATCCTGGCAGTTTCCTGAGTAATAGAAGCATCTGACACAGAACTTCTAAATCCTTTGGGATTTCCTGGGTGATAGGAGGATCTTTTGTTCTAATGAAGTGCCTCCTGGTGGGCTCCTAGATGGGACCTGGTTGCCAGAGAAACCAAGGATATTCATTAGGGGATTGGAACATTCTGTTCCACCTGCACCCACTGGGAAGAAAAGGAGGCTGAGGTTGAGTTGATTGCCAGTGGCCAGTGGTTTGGTCAATCATAGGTACATAGTGAAGCCTCCATGAGAACCCAGAAGGACGGGTACAGACAGCTTCTGCATTGTGAACAAGTAGAGATGCCAGGAGGGTGAAAGACCCAGAGGTCATGGAAGCTCCTCCTCCCATGACCTGTCCTCTACATCTCTTTCATCTGATTGTATCTTTTGTAATATCCTTTATAATAAATGGGCAAACATCATAAAATGTTTCCCTCAATTCTGTGAGCTGCTCTGGAAAATTAACAGAACTGCAGAAGGGGGTTATGGGAACTCCAGATGATAGCTGGAATTAGTCAAAAGCATTGGTCACAACCTGGGGTTTGTGATTGGCACCTGAAGTGATGGGAGAAATGGGATCTGACACTAACTCAAGGTAGATAGTGTCAGAATTGAATTGAATTAAAGGACCCCCCATTGGTGTCCACTGGAGAATTTTTTCTTGTAAGGGAAAAAAACCCACACACATTTTGGTAACCAGAGGTGAAGTGTTGCATGTAATACATTGTGTTTAAAGAAGAGGAAAAATATTGTTTTTTCATTCAATCTACCATCTCTGCTTCTTGTACCACTTGAAAAACTCTGGGTCATATACCACAGAGAGGTGCAAATGCAGGATCTAGAAGTCTCAGCCTTTCTAGTAGGAGGCGGTCTGTGCCTCCCACCACAACTTGTAAGTTACAAATTCCTCAAATTATAGAAGGAGGGTTTTGGTACTAAGTGACAGGAAAGAATTATAAATTTCTACAGCATATTCTTTTTCAACTCAAACAATCTAATAGTTGAAAAATGATTTCCTTTTTTTTATTATATCATTCCAATAATATATGTAAGATTTATTTTTCTAATTTATATTTTTGTCATTTTCAATTATAATTTTGTGTTCTTAAACTTTTCAATATAGTTTATATTTTGATAATATCTAAAGTGTCAATCATTTCGTTATCCATTCATCATACAGTGTAGCTTTGAATTATGTAATAACACCATAAATCAGCCAGAACTGTCAGTAAATATCAACATTTAGGATGTTTTAATAACAAAATCCTCATTTTATGGAGGGGTGGGCTTTCATGTGATTTACAGTACACAATTTAGTATATGATTTAATCCAAGACAGTTGAATGACCTGCCTGTCAAAACTGTATCTTTTCCCAAGTTGTCATAAAGACCAAAATAATCTTTCTAAATGTAGAATATATATGTCTTAACACAGTAACTAAGAGGGTGCCATGAAGGCTATGGTAACCAGTTTGAGGAAAGTATTTCAAATTGTATATAAAACCAGCACACTGTACCTTATAACTTGGGGGGGGAGGGGGCGTTATGAGGCTTACATTTTAGACAGCCTACTTAGAGAGCAGTGGGGTGATTGAAGGGGCCAGGACAGTCCCAACAAGTCACTTCAGTGATCTCACAGGGAGTGACGATGGCTGGACTCAGGCAGTAGCAGAGGATGGCCACTTGAGATAGGTGGGCTAAAGAAGTGGGAAGTCTTCAAAGACTCCCAGGTCGCTGATGTGGCATCCTCACTGAGCACAGAACACAGGTGAGGGGCAGTTTGGTCAGCGTACGTGGATTCTGAAGTGTCTGTGCAACAGTCTTCCCATGAACCCTGCAGCTCACTGTATTCCGTTATGCTTTAGTGAAATGGCAGGTGTCTGAACCAAGCCGGACCTCCATTTCTCAGATTCCCTTCCTCACGTGATTCTTGTGCATGAGGGTTGTGAGAGGCATCTTGCATGAGATTTGGAAGATAGGAGTCAGGTAGCAACCACATTATTTTCACTCTCTAGAGAAGCAGTTCTCAACCTGTGGGTCACAACCCCTTTGGACTGTATTAAAGGTTTGTGGCATAAGGAAGGTTGAGAACCACTGCTCTGGAGGTTGGAGCTGGATCTGAGATGCAGGAACTGCACATTCAGTTTCATGCCTGCCCTGCATCAGCATCTCTGACTGTTGGGCCAGGTAAATAAATGACCAAGTTGCTAGTTTCTTCTGCAGGTCACCGCCATTACCAAAGTAGGAGACTTAGAAGAAGTAACAGAATGATTAGAGTTCTAATGTATCTTTATATAGACACATCCTGGAGGCTCTAGTTCACCCTCATGGATTTTAGTCCATCTTATTCCACCTGTTCAGTTCTTGCTTTCCTGTATGACTATTGTGATGACTCCAGGCAATAGCATTGAATATAAAAGAAAAGAACCATAAACTGCTGAACCAGCTCCCCAAATTGCATGAGGCCAAATCTCCATGGAAATTTTCAAGTGCTTCTGTACGCTGGCTGATACAACAGGGAGTGGTGGTGGCTTTTCTAGACCTCCTTGTCACATTATGCAGCTTTGTGTACACTGTACAAGCCTACAAACGCTTTGGCCCTGGGATAAAATGTTGTCAGTTTTTGAGTTCCACCAGTTTAGGCCCCTGCTATCCACTTAGTTAGCATTAAGCCAGCTGTCCATCTTCTCAAGTCCAGAAATCATATGTACAATAGAGGGACAACCTAAAGCAGGGTTTGGCAAACTCTGTAAAGCATTTGCAGTCCACAAGGACTCTATTACAACTATTCAGCTACCATTACTGAGTATAAACTGCAGTGGACAAATAAATTAAAACATTAAATTAAATTAAATTAAATTTAAAAAACATGGCTGTGCCTTGGTCCAACTTTACTTACAAAAACAAACAATGCATTAGATTTGGCCCATAGGCCATGGCTTGTCAATGCCTGATTTAGACAAAATAGTAAAGGTTCTTTATCAGAAAGGTACACTTAGAATAGTATTTAATTATTGAGAAAAGGAATTAATTTGGAATCAGACAGGCTGGGATCAAATCACAGCTCTGCCACTCTCTGATGCTTCCTTTCTTCATTTTAAATAGAGCCAATGAGGTGGGTGCAGCGTTTTCAAATACATACACAAATTCTTTAACATATCTCTTTTCAAAAAGTAGTACCTAATTTCCTTCCCTTTGAATGTGGATTGGATGAAACAACTTACTCCACATGAATAGAATATTGTAGAAGTGGCATTTACAGTTTCTAAGGCTAAGTTAAACAGAGAAAATTCAGCATCAACCTGATTCAGAATACTCATCCTTAAACATAACAGCTAAGCTGTGAAAAAGCCAAATGGCCAATGGAAACATCATGTAGAGGGGTCCTGACCACAGCCCCCTGCAGAGGTCCCAGCTCACAGCCAGCCCGTCTGGCTGACACACGCAGGCAGCAAGCCATCAAGTGATTCCAGGCTTCAGCCTTTGAGCTGATCCAATTGATGCCAAGTAAAGCAGGCACATTTATTTCCACAAGTCTCACCTAAAATGCGGAAATGTTAGTAAAATAAATGTCCCCATTGTTTGAACCCACTAAGTTTTGGAGTGGTTTGTTACATAGCAATAGATTAGTGGAACATGGAGATGCCAGAGACTCCCCAGTTATTCGTGTGAGAGAATTTATATAGAAATCTCCCAAATCTATTGAACTGCTGGCTCAAATCTTAGTACCAAGGATAAGAATGTGCATGTACCTGATTACTGAAGAGAGTTTCCTAGTCATCCAGAGAGAGGTCTGAGAAAATAACCAAGAATCCCATTAAAAGCCACGGAGAGGAGCTAAGAGGCAGAACCCAATGGCTTAACGTGGAAGTTGGCCAAAACTCCAGACTAAACACTTCTAAGTCTTTCAAAAACAATGTCATGGGACTTTTAATGACTGGCCTAGATCAGGACGAGAGCTGGCCAAACCATCTTTACATGAAATGGAACACCACTTGGCCCCTTATTTATTTATTTATTTTTTTTTTTACCAGAATGCTTTTCAACAGAATATTGAATCAAATGTGAAAGTTACCTCCTGAGAGACGTGAAAAGCTGCAGATTAGCAACGTCACTAATCATCAGGGAAATGCAAATTAAAACCAGAATGAGAGCTCAGCTTACCCCTGTCAGAAAGAAAGGAACACTTACACACTGTTGGTGGGACTGCAACTTACTACAACCGCCTATGGAAAACAGTGTGGAGACCCCTCAAAGAAATAAATACAGACACATTATTCAACCCAGCAATCCCACTACTGGGTACGTACAAAGGAAAGAAGTCATTTTACCAAAAACACTTACACCCCAAGGTTTATTGCAACATAATCCACAGTTGGAAAGAAGTGAAATAAACTTAAGTTTCCCTGAAGTCATCAATACAATAATTTTGTATTAACAAAATGTGGTATAAGTACACCAGGAAGTACTACTCAGGCATAAAAATAAATGAATTCATGTCTTTTAAAGCAAATAGGAGGGAACTGGAGACTAGTATCCTAAGTGAAATATCTCAGGAATGGAAAAACAAACACCATATGTATTCTCTAATGGGCACACATGGCCATAGAAAGAAGTAAAAGTCACTGGAAATCAAGAAGGGGAAAGGGAGGTGGAAGGGAGGGATAAAAACCTACCTAAAGGGGGCAATGAACACCATCCAGGTGAGGAGCACACTTACAGTCCTGGCTGAAGCATTAGAAAAGCTTTCTATGTAACAAAAATATTTGTACTGCCCTCAATATTTTAAAATTTAAAAAAAAAAAGCTAAGAAAAGCTATAGGTCATCTATAAGTGGTTCATTTAAAGTTTGTTCCTAAATTCAAGATAACAAGAAGGAGTCCAAGAATTTTTTATCTGAATTTGAAGATTAAAAACTTCTATAATTAGGACAAGTCTTTTATGAAGGCAGAGATAATACTGAGAATATGAGAGAAAAGAGAAAGAGAATAAACTTATAAAAATGAGATTGTTTTGATGAAATGATGCGTGTATGCCAGATATGAGAAGAAAGTGTTGGTTGTATAAGACAGTAGATGGACGGAAATACAAAGATTAGAATCCGAAGCCCAGTACAGTGACTCGTGCCTGTACCCCTAGCACTTGGGAGGCTGAGGTGGGAGGATCACTTGAGGCCAGGAGTTTGAGATCAGCCTGAGTGAGAACCTCATCTCTACAGATAACAGAAAAATTATATTTAACAGAAACATAACGATAACAGAAAAAATTAGCCGGGTGTGGTGGCACATGCCCGTAGTCCCAACTACTAGGGAGGCTGATACTGGGGACTGAGCCCCTGTGTTTGAGGTTGCAGTGAGCTATAATGTACCCTAGCCCTGATGACAGAGTTAGTAGACCTTGCCTTGAAATGACAAAATTAAATAATAAACTTTAAAGATAATAAAACATGAAAATGTCCTTTAACTTTACTATTTGGCTACATATCTTTTCTTTTTCCCAAACTACAAGTTCTTGTGACACTGACCTACTTATTCTTTCTCCAACTGACCATTTTCTCCAAAATGCCATAAGTTTGCCAGTCCAAGATGTGTTCCTGGAATGTCCTCAGAGCAGTGTTTTGAAGTGGAAAAAACATGGAGTCATGCAATCGTGGATTCAGAGGTCACATCTGCCTCTAGCTAACTACGTAAACTCGAGCCTTTGTGACTTATAACCATCAATTTCAAAACCTGTAAAATTTGGATACAGTATCTCCCCACATGGTGTTTATCCAGTTCAAGTACGACCATATTCACGAAGCTTTGACCACAATACCGTAAGACAACGGGTAGGGCGAGTTTAGGAAAGATTAATTTTCCCAGAAACCCTAATTCCCTGCTGGGCGATGTCTGCTCGTGCTTCCCTGTCCTGATGCGGTGTCTCCTCCTCCACGCAGTCCTTGCCAGAACCCCCGAGCAGAGTTTGGTTTCTTCCTCCAAGCTGTCAGGGCACCTTACCCACATGGTATCATTTTACTATGATGACGTGTTTGACGATCCCACGTGGATTGGAGACTTTATTAATTCCTTGTGCTTTGTACCTTCATGATGATAGTCTAGAAATTTTTGTTTTGCAATAAAGGCATCCATAAAGATGCCATCCTTAAAAGTTACTATGTGCTGCTTGACAGAATTGCAAAGGGTATGACTCAGCATCGGGGCTTGTTTAATCTTTGCAGAGGCCATCTCTTGTTTGCCCTAGACATACTAACAGTTTTCAATATGATTTCTTCATATGATTATGTACCAAACACCCTGATTTGATTTATGGGGGTCACCTGCTCTTCTTTATGACTTTGCCTCTCATGTTCCCTCAAGTCAGTCTTCCTTTTTGTAAAGTGATACCTTTATTAGTGAAACGTTACCAACGGATGCTATAAAGTACCCTTGGGACATGTAAGTCCATACCTTATATACTGCCCAGAGGGGGAATGTTAACTGCGAAGGATGGAAAAACCGCTACTTCAAAAGTTAACTTTTACATATATATTTTTTCTCCTCATTTTTTTTAAATCTCAAAAACAGGTTAAACTCTGACACCTTTATTTCAACCAACATACAGCCTAAACTAAACTGCTGAATTTCTAGAAATAATAACTATAAGACAGCTCTAGGTACTGAGTATTTACTACGGCACAACACCAGAAAAGCTCTTCTGTGTTGTCTCGTTTTATTGCTATGGCAAACTGATGAAAGAGTTGTTCTTATTATGTCATTTCACAGACAAAGGAGTCCAACTATCATTAGACAAATCCTAATTTTATCAGCCTAGTTTGAACATTAAATACTATTTATATATGGACTTAAATATTGGAAAAATTAGCCACCACCTAGGCTTCATGATATTTTCATTTTCTCCTGCTCTAGACTTTAGGTACATCAAAAGCCTGCATTAAAACTTTTGTTACAAAAAAAAAAACTTTTGTTACCATCAATAAAGTAAATTTTGTTATCTGATTGTCTTCTATCACCGCAATAGAACTTGTATAAACCGAAACCAGATAAATACTTTTT
Source organism: Galago senegalensis (assembly GCA_963575145.1). Taxonomy (NCBI): domain Eukaryota; kingdom Metazoa; phylum Chordata; class Mammalia; order Primates; family Galagidae; genus Galago; species Galago senegalensis. The sequence continues at coordinate 16,399 of CAUYTI010110628.1, forward strand.
ATTACAAATTAGAAGTAGAGAAAGAAAAAGTGAAGAAAATTCAGGACAGATGCTTCTTAACACAGCCACTAGAGGAGAGGGACCTGGACACATACAACTTCCTAAGCACGTGAAATATTCAGAGAGAAACTGAGCCCATCCTGGAAGAAATACTTATCTACTTTTTCCAAAGCTGCAGGAGTCTAAGACCTGGTAAGCTGTTGATTGTTCAATTAACTCCACTGACTTTGACATAATAAGGAGAAAACTGATCAAAACTTTTCAAATTACTTGTATTTATGATAAAATTACTCCAACATAAATAAAATTCTCCAAAATAGGGCTGGGCACCGTGGCTCACACCTGTAATCCCAGCACTCTGGGAGACTGCAGCAGGTGGATTGCTGAAGCTCATGAATTTGAGATCAGCCTGAGCTAGGGCAAGACCTCCTGTCCAAAAATAGCCAGGCATTGTGGTGGGTGCTTATAGTCCCAGCTACTCTGGAGGCTGAGATAGGAAGATTGCTTGAGCCCAGAGTTTCAGACTAGCTTGAGCAACATAGTGAGACCCCATATCCAAAAAAAAAAAATTAAAAATTAGTGTGGTGGCACACACCTATTGTCCCAGCTACTCTAGAGGCTGAGGCAAGAAGATTGCCTGGGCCCAACAGTTTGAGGCTACTGTGAGCTATGATGCCAGAGCACTCTACCCAGGGCAACAGGGTGAAACTGTCCAAAAAAAATTCTCCAAAAATAGAATAAGGAATAATGTAATTTTTGTACACCAAATATTCTGTTTGCTTTTATTGAGGGCAGCAAAGAAATGGGGATTTGAGGAGAATGTGCTTCACACTGAAGTCAGTGGACAAAGAGGAGAATCAGAAGAGTTCCTAAGTAGAAATGACCAGCAGACTGAATTTTGGCACCTGCTTTAAAAAAACAAAAAGAAGCAGGAAACCGGTCCACATATAAGAGGGATCCCTAATGCCAAGTGGTTGAAAAGTAGGTGTGTACAGCGGACTCACACATGTCACAGGGGAGCAATGACTTGAACAGTTAGGCAGAAATGGTCCTTGCATCTCCCCCGCCTGCCACCATCTTTGGTCAGTTTGTCCTTCTTCCCAGACTTACAGGTAATGAGAAAGCCAGAGCTTCTGAGAAGGAGGCTGAAGTTGCTATAAGAAGTATTTTCAGAAACTACTGAAGAGTAAGAAACAAGTAACAATAATAATTTCTTGAAATTTGGTTAATTTGAGCTAGTTTATGTACTGTGAAATTTCAAAAGGAGAACATATTCTCTCTTCATTTTGCAGGGGAAAGGTATAGGTTTTAAATTTAAATAGCATGTCCCTTATTCTTCATTCAAAAGATTATTTCATAAGTTTTAAATTTACTGAAAGGAGGGAATCTGTCAACTCTATAAAAAAAGTGGTTATGCTACTAGAATCTCTATAAGACAAGATTTCCCTTTTCTATCTCTTGGAGATCCTACCTGCAGATGTGACAGATGTTTAAACTGAATATTTAAACCATAAATAATATGACCATAATCTTATGGATATATTAACTTGATAATAAGAAACTCCATATTTTTTCTTTTTATAATTTCAGTTATTATAATGAACTAATACACCTATCTCAGCATTCTTTGAGACAATGTGAATATTTTAAATTATTGACACTACCCTTAAAACGTCTTCTACCTCTCCAGCCTCGATGATAGAGAAAGACTACATCCTAAATAAAAAAATAATGACTTCCACAGAATACAGGACAGAGATTTATTCTTTGGAGAAATAATTTATAGGGAAGTTATTACTTAAAGTAACTCTTGTAAATGAAATAATTTTCAGTAACTCTTTTAAAAAATGGCTTCCTAGTGATTAAACCAGCAAAATATTTCAAAATGATGCAATGTAAGTTTTAACATAAATCACCTTTAAAAAATACAAAAATTTTCTTTCAAGACTCTTCTTTTTTAGTTACTGATTGGTTCTGTGTGCCCCAAATTAACCTGTGTGCTCTGATTTGAGCAAATGCTTTAAGCTAGTTAACCAGTCACTACTTAGGACAGTAACAAAAACAAAGAAAAGAATCGATATTCGAAAAAACTACTCAAAACTTGGGTTTCTACTAAGCACTTTCACATACACATTTGTATCCACATGGTCACAGAGAGGACACTGAGCTTAAAAAATTTGGATGAGACCCAGTGAAGCCATAGTACAAATCTTCTTACTCATGGAAGGTTATTCTTCCTGATGAATGTCTTAGATGGCCTTTGCATTTTCATCATTCTTGGTAGAATCATTTGTGTCATTTATTCTATTCACAAACAAGAAAGAGCTGTATCTGTCAGAATTTTCCAAAGAAATGGAGCCAAGAGGTGATGTATATGGTTATATTTCTAGAGAGATTAGGTAAAAATAGTGATAGCTAGACATCTATAAAGAGATCATTAAAGTATTGGTTCATATGATAGTGGAGAGACAGAAGTCCCCAAGATCTGCCTTCTGCAAGTTGGAGACCCTGGAAAGCCAGTTGTATAAATTGAAAGCCTGAGAGCCAGGGAGTGAGGGGCAGTCGAAGACCAGTGTCCCAGTTTAAGCAGTCAGGTGAGGTAAGTTCCCTCCTCCTCTTTGTTCTATTTGGGCCCTCAACCAATTGAATGCTGCCCGCACCAATGGTGCACTGAGGAAAGCAGGTGGTCCTACCTTAAGAGATTAGGGATAATGTCTTTCAGAAACATTTGTACGGACATATCCCAAAATAATGTTTAACCAGATATCCATGGCCCAGTTAAGTTGATATGTAAAATTAATCATCAAGATCACTGTGAATCTATTGTCTTTTTAACTGAGGCATAATTTACATCCAATAAATTGTGCAGCTTTTTTAGCAGACAGTTCAAATACATTTTGACGATTGTATAAACCCACATAACCACCACTCAATTAAAATACTGAACATTTCTGTCACCCTCCCTTTTTCAGTCTATCCCACTCTACACCACCTCATAGGCAAGCACTGTTTTGATTTCTGTAAATATATTACGAGAACCACATAGTATGTTCTTTTGTGTCTGTTCTTTCATTCAATAGAAAGCTTCTGAAATGTGCCCATGCCGGTCCACCTGTCAGTAGCGCCTCCTTTGGTCACTGAGCGGTACTCATCACCCAATCATACAACTTGTTTACTCATTCTTACTCTTCCCTTTTCCTCAACCATACATCTGGGGTTGGCTGATAAAATAGAGGTTGCCCAGCTGCTTTTTATTTTCAGTCAAACATAAATAAGTTTTAGTATGTGTTCCTAATATTTATTTGCTGTTTACCTGAAATTCATGTGAAATCAAATCTGACACCCATACTCACAAATCACCAAACCCTATAAATCCTATTTCTTCAGTACTTGCTGAATCCGTCCATTTTTTCTACCTCTAGTATGTTTACTATTGAAAAAGACACCGCATGTATACAAGGACGTTCTAATGGGCCCCCAAACCCTGGTCAAAACAAACTTTACTCTCTGTTAAAGCCAAAATGATTCTTTTAAACAGAAACCTGATCCCCCTTCCAATTTTTTCTATTGTATTTAAGATAAAGTCTCAATTCCTAAACAAGGTTTTCATTGCCATGTCTTACCTCTAAACACCAACTATCTTGCAATCTCCGTATATTCCAGTCATTTTGAAAAATATCCAGTCTCTTGAAAAAGTTAAACTCTGCCTTAGGCTTCTAATATTCATACATGAATATTTCTCTGTCTAAATGATGCTTCCAGCTCGTAACATAAACCTCTCTGTTCCCTTCTGCTGGACCTGGGTCTTTTTCTCTCAGATGTATTCTTTTTCTCTTTCTCTGTTCTGTTCTAATTCAACTCTCCATGTTAAATGTTTCTACCCCCAGGTTAGGGGTATGTTTGAACATTTAACATCTGACCCTCAACAGATAATACTGACAATAGCTTGTTCACAGGCCAGGGGACAAGGACACTGCACACCACACAGGACCACACAGGGTCACACTTGGGCACAGAGTGAACAAACAGGACAGTGGGAGGCTGTCTTTATAGTATCAAGAGGATAAGAACCCTGGTTCCCATGGGAAGATGAGATTGGCTTGTGTGAATTATCATGAGGGCTGGCAGAAACCTTCTCCTCAGTGATAAGCAGGAACTGCTCATAGTTTCCTTGACAAGAAGGGTTGTTTGGTTAGAAGACCTTACTCATGGGAGCAGAGGGAACAGGTGAACTTGTGTTTAGACCAGTCAAGGCCCTCCTAGTCCCACCAAATGTCAAGGCAGCATATAACATTAGGCCCTAATTTTAGGCATTCCATCATAACTAATGAATTTGTAGGAATGTGCAACTGTTTATGTTGCATCCAGAATGGCACCTAAAAAAGCTAGATTTACCTCGCACCAAATTCAGATGTATAATTAAATATGGTGTCAGGAAAATTGTCCGAGAGTTGGAAATGGGAAAAATAAGATACCAGATGTTCTTCAGTGGAATTGTGGGTGCCAGGAATTATATGATTCTATCAAACTGTGTATTTTTATACTGTTTTTAAACTCAGTAAGGGTAGAAGTCAATTTGCAGAAAACTAATAATAGGCAAATGATTGTCCTTAGCAATGAAAATAAATTCAGTTGTTAGAAATACTTGTAGATAATCCCAAATATACATCACTACATTATATTTTATTGCCCTATAGAATATTAACCAATTTCGCATCATTCGGTGGCAAATTTATTTCAGCAATCTTGTGTATATGTACATATGCATTTAAAATATGTAACTATGCATTGTTCAAATTCTCCTTTGAGCAGGTTTGGATATCTTATTGCTTTCCTCTTTAAAGAGTTTAATGCCATCTTTAATGCATCTTTATTTTTATGAGAGTTATAATTTTACTTTTATGAAAGTTATACTAAAAAAATTAAAAAATAAAACAGAAAGAAAGTTATACTGAAGCAACCCTGAAATAAACTGTGATTTAAAATAAGCTATCTTAGAAAAGAAAAATATATTTAAATGTAAATATCCTATATTAGGCATTTAAATTAAGCTTCCTTAATCTTATTCCTGTTTTATAGTATGATTTTATTAATTTGTAAATATATGATGATGAATTTTTAAGGGAGCTAAGTAAATATATACATCTTACAAGACAACTAGAACACAAGAAACACATGTGTCAATTAAGAAAGTCTGGCAATTTTTATTTATTCAGAATTATACATATTTATTAGTCTGATCTAAGACTAAAGGCACTAGCCCCAGGTCAAATCTTTGCTCATTAATGTTGAAAAGTGTTACCCTTGGGGAATGCAAACTGTCCCAGTTTTGTATTCCTTCACATTCAAAACGCTAGCCTCATAACTAAACTCTCTTTGAAAAAAAGCTTAATTTCCAAGCTCTCCTTATCCCATAAGTAACTTACATCATGACTAAAAATGCCAATTATCATTTTGACTGACAAAGCATAAAAGAAGGGCGGGAGCAATTCCCACTCTCCAAACAAACAGTTGCTAGATCACAATTCTGAATCTCTAAGAGATCTTTAAGAAATCTGACAGTAAGCAAAACTGAGATTTTCTTGCCAAAAATGAACATCATCAATTTCTGAATATAGCTGATAAGTGACTTGGCTTCCACCACATTACGGGCTTCCTATGTATGTAAGCTGATGAGAAGTAGTGTCTGCGGACAACAGGTGGGCAGAGAAGTTCCTTTGGAGAAGCAAGCCATTGTCCCCCTCCCAGACCAGTGCAAGAAGGAAGATCCTAGAAATGTGCTTGTCTCACCTTCTCTTGGCCTGTTCCCATCATAATGGGGCTCAGTAAGTTGTACTTTCCCACCTCAGGGCAGGGAGCAGCTCTGTACAGAATCCTGCGAGGTCAAATAGTTCAGAAAAGGAATGTGACCTGCACAGGGAAGGGCTAGGATGGGCAGGGCAAGCCCTCCAACAAGTTGCTTGCTGAGTCCTGTTTATTCTCCCACCCCACTCCCCACCCATTTTAGCAAAAATGACAGCATTCCCTGGCTTCTGGCACACCACCTCAGCCATCTGTACCAGGTCCAACTTGGCTTTGCCACAGTGAGAAACTGCTTAGGAACTAAATAAAGCTTTAGCATACAAAATGAAAATGCTTGCCCTGTTCTCTGTGAAACAAATGAAAAAAAAAAAAAAAAGAGTCACTGAAACTCACTGCACGCTTGGCCTCCTCCATGAAACTCCCCGGAAAACTGTAATCAACAATTTCTTCCCCTCACCTTGATAACTAGAAATGTTTATTGCTGCATCCCTCATTCTTCTGTGTACATCCCCTGCTTCTGTTGTGATCCACAAGTTTCTGTATAGGTTTTCCTTTCTCCACTAGAAAGTAAACTACTAGAAATAAATAAAATAAAATAAAATAAAATAAAAAATAAACCCTGAGAAACTATGGGTTGTGCCTTTTTAAATCTCTAATTCCTAATATGGCCTTAATCTATACTTGAGTATATGAAGGTTTAATAATGTACATGACAGTTTAATAATGAGCTTTCCCACACACTAATCCCTAGTAATTACCTCTCTTCTGGACCCCATGAATCTCACTTATTATTTTAAGTTTAAAAGAAGGACAAGGAAATATATCTTGACCCTCCATGCAAAAATAAAGTTGTTTTTGTAAAGCAGCCTTGCCGTGCACTGGTTACAGAATCCTATGAGACAGAATGCACTCAGACACAGGAAGTTACTTGAAGTGTATTTATTCTTCAGAGACAAGCAGAAAGGGATGATGGAAACCTAAGGTTCATGAGAATCCCCCTAGGCTCACAGAAGGTACCCAAGGCAGAGGGAGTCTTCACTGATCATGTCCCACAGCACCTTGGCTGAGGGACCTCAAAAGGCAGCCTGCCCTGGGTTATACACCTCAAGGGCAATGTCACCACTGTGCTAAAGCTTTAAAGGACACATTTCCTCCAGAGGGAAGTTTGGTCTTCCTGAGCAGTCCCTCCCTAACTCAAGATGCTACCTTCTCTGGGAGAGACAGTGACAAGGTCTAGGCTGTTCCTCCCTGTCAGGATGTTGCATTCCCAACTTATTCTATAGTTATTCTTGAGAGCTACAAACAAGAAGGAGAAAAACTAGGTCCATCCAAGGCCACCTGGAGAACTGTCCACTTTTATTACTTCAGCCACATTAAGAAAGACAATTGAGTTCGGTCTTCTCTAAACTGAAATGCAATAGAAAGTTTGCAATGGGTAACATATTAAGGAAGAAAAAAACATTAAAATGCCCTAAAAATTATTCTTAACACTTACAGCAGATATGTTGATCAGTACAAAAGTTTTGAGATTCACAAAAATCAAGAAACGTAAAATCCGTCTGCATGGAAACAAATGAAGCCCTTCCAGCAACACCAATGGGCCAAGCAAGTTGAAACTTGCACGGGTGAATCAGACAGGACGCTGGCCACTGTGTTTCTTGGAAGTGAAATAATGCACCATAACACAGTCTCAAAACTTTCATAGTGACCTATATATCATCCTTCACTATGTTCCTACAGAATAGAGAAAGTCTTCTCGAAATTTGTAAACTGAGCTGGTCTTCTTTGTATGCTTTTCCTTATAATATTGTAACCACCAGCATGTAATCCAAGCTCCCCATAAAGTCACGATCACTGCAGTGGTTACTCCACCAGTTGTGATTAGTTTATTGCTGAATGTAATGGAAATTGGAATAGCAAAGAGCTGAGCTATTGGGTTTTCTGTTTGGAGACCACTCAGTTATACAGTTTAAACTGAAGTTGACACTTTAAGTGAATTTATTAGTCTCACTTTGTTCCAGGACCAGACAGTAGTTCAGCTCACACTCAAAGGACACCTTGCGGTGAAATAACTTAATCCAGAAGGGTCATATTAATCACGTCTTTTCTCAGACAGTTCTTTGATTTGATGTCATGTTGTAGCTTGGAATTGAAACTTCCACTTAAACCATCTCAGGATACTCTGGTTGCTCTTCAGATCATCCAAATCTTTCGCCTTTTAAACCATCTCAGAAATCAAGTACATATGTTCTATCAGAAAAATACCATTCTGAAAATTGCACATTATGGCCTTCAGGGTGAGACTTTTATAAGAAAGAATAATGGTCCTCTAAGGTGCTAAAAAGAGTCTGCCAAGGTAGTCAATCCTGGAGCAAAACATTTAATATAGGCATGAAGCCTCCCAGAGGACTAAGAAAATCAAGTTAACAAGAATATATATATAGTAAAGAATAAATTAGGGATGATTAAGAGGAAATACTATAATCAGTGGCTTTTTCCATACAAAATACTTTATTTCATTGACTCCAAGATACATAAGTAATAATAACTTATAATCAGTAGAGCCAGGCTGTCATCATAATATAGTTGTCATTGCCTGATCCTTTTCCCTGGTGGCATAAAAGATCATCCAGCAAACCACCCAAGAACCATTTGAAGAAGAAATATGAATTGTGGTTATTACCTAAGAACCTTGTTTTGATTCTGGTTCATGGGATCAAGAGAGTATAAGCATCAATGTCATAAAATGAGTATTATAGGGGAGGGATTTCAGAGGCAACAAAAAAATATTTTCAAGAAATGCTGCACTAAATCCTTAAGATCAATGACTCAAAGGTATTTCTGAAGAGTTGCTATCTTAATAGGAAAGCATTGTAAGAATATTTCATTTGGCAAATTTTTATTTTTATAAAGCTCAAGAATGACATGAGATAAAAATAAATCTCTAAATATAGAAGAGGAATTTTAAGAACTATGAAATAAAAATTGGAGATGAAAGAAAAACATTATTTCATGACTCACTTGGCTGGGTTTCTTTTTTAGTAGTATGTACAACAATGGAGCTTCTTCTAATTGATGGTGTCTAAGTTTAACAACATACGGTAATTGTAGATTATTTGGCTTAATAACAAGACCCAAGCCAGAAAGAAGCCCCTTCAAGAAATGTTGCCTTGTCCACATCCAAGCATGTAGCCCTCAGGAAAAGACCTTGCTGCCCTCTGGTCATTACTGTGTGAGGAAATCTGAGACCATTGATGGGATTACAGAAGAAAAAAGACAATCAAAATAAGACTAACACATCAAAATGAACATCTGAAAAAAGTAATTTTCTGAATGCATCGCTTCAGATTTTGGGTATATCAATCAGAGTGCCCAGTGGTGTCTCATCACTTTAATGCTATGAAATAATTTCAGAGAACACTTCTATTCTTATGCTACAATTAGAAGTCTTGTTGAGAAAGGTGTGTTTAGTGCCACAGCCACATTTTTTCCCACTTGTACTGCATTGTATGGGTCTGGGAATGGTTTTTCTTAGTTGTCACCAAATTGTGCCACCTCATAAAGGCCTTTCAAAGAGTTACTATGTTACGTTTGAGAACTGAAAACATCTAGACCCAAACAACTTACTGTTTACACTCACAGAATTTATTCTTTCACTGTCTTCATTAAAATAACTTCACCCAGGAATATAAAAGTTTATTTTCCCAGGAGTACGAAAGTTACAAATTTTATTTATTTCATTCAGGATGTTCCTGAGAAATCTATCAGGATCTGAAACCTGCATCCCAAAATCCTTACTGCACATACTAAATAATTCTAAATAATTATATCATGCTGCTCACCCAATCCTAACCTAGACCAAAAGACCTACCTTAAACCAGATTTCAAAGTCTTGTAAACATCCCAATTTTGCCCTCTGCCATTTGAGAAACTGCGAAGAGTCTTATGATCCTCCATCAGATTTTGCCTATTGGCAGAGACATGAGAAAAAACAGTTCTCAAACAACATTGGAAGAACCTTCTCAGGTACTGTTAACAAAAAAAATACTGCAGAGAAATCCAGGGATTCAAATCTCAAATTCAGGTTGAAAGAAATAATCCAGAATTCCACACAATTTAAAGCCTATATCTAACAGGGAGCTCAAACTGAGAAGTCCTAAAGATCTATCAGATATAGATGACCTTTGATTGTACACAACCAATCTAAGACATTGAATGAGTAGATAAGATCATTTAGTAGATAACTTCCCAACACATCAGACCAACTCCCCGGTTAATTCCTCTTTTGTTTTTCATCTGCTTGCTTATAATCATGCTTCTTTTTTCTATAGGTCCCTCGGTATTGTTTACCAATAATGTTTCCTTTTCTCTTCCTTCCTTGTTTTAAGTATTATCATAAGTGGTATAATAAGAGATAGGTCTGAACATACGTATTTTTATTCTCAGATTCTTCCAAACAGTAGCACCTGCCATCCATCATGGGACTCACCATGAAAAGGCCTCTGGACAATCCAGTCTCATCAAACAAGACTATGGAGAATCTGAGCTGTCATCCTCTCCCCCTGGTATCCGCATGAACAAATAACCTTAAAAAAAATCAACCTATAATTTTGCTACTGTTCCTCTCTCTCAGAAAAGAGAATTAATTATTATAATATATGGATCAAAGCTTAAGTAATTCTATATCTAAATTCAATGACCTTCATTAAGTGATGGGCCAAATACTTGTCACATGTAAGAGACTAAGAAGAGATTCCAGTATGCAGCCCAGTTAATATAAGGCCTTGTTTCTAATCTTTCTAATCTCATGTAGTAAATAGTTCCTTTTTCTCGAAACCACGTGTTATGTTCTTTGTAGTCAGTATGCCTGGTCCTATTTGCCTCAGAGTAACCTCTCATGTACGTTAGGAGTACTATTCTGAGACTTGTCTATACTCAAACACCCCAATTTATAAATAACTAAGTCTGAAAAGCCAACCCAGATGCGAGGTCCCAAATAAACCCACCCTTCATTATTCAAGCTTTACCCATGTGAGTCAGTGATTCTCTGTTTTACGCAAACAGAGCAGCGTTCCCAAAGGATAGGAATCATCAAATTTTAAAAATATCGTACAAAACCTATCACTAACCCTAGCAGAAGTTGTTGATGTCACCGCTGCCATAATTGGAACACAAATGAGTTTCAACTTGTCTCAGTAGCAATGGACTGTGAGTGACATTGCTCTACATTTATTGTCTCCTCGTCATGGATGGCACCTGTGTCATCGCTCATCCTTCTCGCCGTACTTGGATCAATGAAACGGTCTAGGTGGAACAAGCTCCATATCACCTGAAGTAAAAAACTGTTTGGCTCCCTAAGTTGGTCTTTCTTGCCTCTAAAATTTGTTCTTTTGATGTGGGTTTGGCGATTGAAATTCCTGATTACAAAGCATTTTATATCTTAATATTGAACAAGATTAATTATTCTTATTTTTGTCATAGCAATCACAGCTCTAGACTATTGCATTTCTATCCAAAGTTGTAAATGCTTCTGCAGAGCTGCTATCTTGTGAGATGATCACCAGGATGATATAACAACTAAAGGGTCATGAAAAACTTGCCATTTAGTTAACTATGGAGATGACTCAGTCATCTCTGAGTAAGGAAGAGCTGGACCTCTAGTCTTTCTTAAGTTGGACAACCTCTTGCAAGCCAAAGAATGCAAAAGATGAAACTGAGAGATTGACTATATAAAATGGGACAGTGGCCAGATTACATGTGACAATAGAACTCTGACAGGATTAAGAAGCCCTAGATGCCAAACCAAACTTCTGCAGCAGTCAGCCCAGAGCAGTCAGATCAACAGCTGTCTCTGTGCCTGCCTCCAAATTTGGACCAACAAGAGAAAGCCAATATGCCCCCGAACCAATCACATAAGATGCACAACTTCTGGTTAGTCCACTACCATGGGCTAAGAGTTTCCTAACACAAACCATGTGTAAGCAGGATGCATTCAGCCGGGGTGTCCAAACTTTTTCTTTTCTCTGCCACACATGTTTTGGAAGAATAAGAGTTGTATGTCTTAAGTCATACATTAAAATACAAAAACACTAATGAAAACTGATTAACAGAAAATAGATCTGGGATACTTTTTATGATACCTGATACCACAGATAAGCAAAAAAAGTTCTCTCAAAATCAGCATGCAACCTAAGGGCCACTGGTTGGACACCTCTGACTCTTTCCTTCCCTTCTGTTCTCTTCCTCACCATGAATAAATTTTCCCCACTCCTGACAGCTTTTAAGTGTCTACTAAATGCAAGCAATAGTACATGACCCTTGCTCTGGCAAGCTCTCCATGGATAGCCTCTCTTTATTTCTATTTAGTGGTTTTCCTTTATATTCAAAATGTACATAGTTCATTTATACAAGAGAATTCTATACAGTTAGTAAAAATGATGAGGTATATCTCTGTTCATGTGTATGGAAAACTCTCCAAGATATGTATGTATGTATGGATGGATTTAAAAGTAAGCTTCAAAACCCCATAGTATATGATATCTTTAAGTGGATTTTAAAAAGCCACGCACATTACTAGCAGAGTTAACACTGTGGAGTCACCCAGGGTGGGTATGAGGACTTCACTTTTCAATTTTTACCTCTGCATGAATTTTCTGCTTATATAGATGTTTTTCAAATGCAATTCCAGGTCAGTTTTATTTATTTTAATGATATATTGGTAATATTTCAACATGGTGGAATTTTTTTCTACTTCAGTTTTATACCTTCTCAGAAGTTCCCTGTCATCTTACAACATTACAGTTAGACTTCCAGGGAACCAAGCGATATTTACAATCATGAAAGTCTATGCAAATAGGGCACAGGCAAATGTGTTCTAGAATTTAAAGATTAAGAGTCAAGCTTACACGTTTCCATTTATTTGTAAGAAAAGATAAAGTCATTTTACACTGATACCCTGATCGACCTCAGTTTGATGGTGCAGGAGAATATTTGTGCTGCACTGTAAATCACTGTTTCTAGCACACCCTTCTGCTGTCCCATTCAGATGGTATGGAGGTGCTTCACCTTCCTGGCCACTGGTAGAGAGCTAAAGACAAAGTAATTAATTCTTGTCTGTGGATGTGCTGAGCAACTCTGTCCTTTGAGGGGATAACTTGCGCCACATCTGAAACAAATCCGGTTTTATGTAGCTCTGCAAGTTCATTTCAGCATTTCTGATCCGTAAATATCTTTGCTATTTTACTTCTTTGAATTTGTTGTAACTTCTGCCTGAGATCCCTTATTGATAATGAATTAAATAAACATCTTTAACATGCATTCATTTTATAGTTGTGTGAGAGTCATGAGGTTAACTTCTTTTAAAATGTTTTCAGGCTCGGCGCCTATAGCTCAACTGGCTAAGGCGCCAGCCACATACACCTAAGGTGGCGGGTTCAAATCCCCAGCCTGGACCCGCCAAACAACAATGACAGCTGCAACCAAAAAATAGCCGGGCGTTGTGGCGGGCGCCTA
>CAUYTI010110629.1:0-21634 GCA_963575145.1 Galago senegalensis
ACAGCTCACAGCAACCTCCAACTCCTGGGCTCAAGCGAGTCTCCTGCCTCTGCCTCCCAAGTAGCTGGGACCACAGGCGCCCGCCACAATGCCCGGCTATTTTTTGGTTGCAGCCGTCATTGTTGTTTGGTGGGTCCGGGCTGGGGATTTGAACCCGCCACCTTAGGTGTACGTGGCTGGTGCCTTAGCCGGTAGAGCTATAGGCGCCAAGCCGGCAGAGTTGTATTTCAACTTCCCTGGCCCTACTGGCTTGGTGGGACCGCCCCTTGCAAGGGCACCTGTGCTTCCCTCTCTGAGCACCTTGCTTCAGGGCACTCTGAGGAGTCTTGTTCTTGCATTTGTTCCCTTAGGTCCTGAAGCTCTGGACTGTAGAAATGTCCCTAAAGCTTTTAGCCATTGTCTGAGGGGGTCCTGCAGGAAGGAGCAGCTCCCACCCTGGGCCTGGCTATCTGGAAGACACTGCCTTCTCACCCAGCCCTGGCTCCCAAAGCCTGTTTGTGTACTCCATCAGTTGTGTGTGGAAACAGAGGAAGCCACCACCACCACCACCACCCCCCCCCCCGGCATCCCCGGAAAGCATCTTGGACCGTCTACTCAGGGAAAGGCTCAGGGAAAGGCGCAGTCCCAGGATCCCCCCTGAAGGAGCTTCAGCTGGGAGATTCCACGCATGACCTAGAAGTATGCAGATGTTTTCCCAAAAGTAAAGCCAGCCTCTCCTGCCTGCTTCCTGGAGGGAAAATTCGTCCAGACCCCTCCCTCTCACGTAGGACAATGAACAATTAGCAGTTTCATCAGAGCCCTTTGGAGCGGCCAAGAAGACCTAGAGACCTGGGGGTGGAAGGGTGGGGGCTACTTCCCACCAGACCAGAGCCACCCGGAAGGTGGCGCCTGCACGACACAGCCGCTGCAAACACGTGGGGGAGGGGCAGAGGGGGCCTGGCAACTCTGATCTTCTCAGCCTGTCCAATTTTCTCCCCAGCTGTACACTGACCGCAGCCCAGGTGTATTCTAAATGTCAAGCGTCCATCTAGTCAAACAGCCTGACAAACTATGAAGCCAGAATATGAAATGAAGACCCTGGGAGTCACTGGTCACATCCCTGAGGCCTTGAGTGGTTTTACCTTAGGTGAGTCTTAAACGATGTCACGTACTTAAAAACCATACATCTGTCCAGCCAAACCAGGCATTTGTCCAGCCATGTTTGAGCTCGCCAGACCTCAGAGAGACCAACTTTCTCTTAAGATATCCACAGTCATTTTCCACATGCAATGAGCAGAGTATAAACCCTCCTCCCTTAGAACTGACCTCTAGACATCCCCAGGGAGATGGAAGGTGTCTTTCAGGGCAAAGACACAAGGTAGGACTTAAGGGAAGGCTGAGCCCTCGAGGATGGGCTCAATAGCCCATGCTTATAACTAGTACTCTGAAAAGCTGAGACAGGTGATTGCCTGAGCTTGTGATTCGAGACCAGGCTGAGCAAGAGCATGACCCCCGTCTCTAAAAATAGCCGGGCATTGTGGCAGACGCCTGTAGTCCCAGCTACCTGGGAGGCTGAGGCAAGAGAATCACTTGAGCCCAAGAATTTGAGGTTGCTGTGAGCTGTGATGCCAGATCACTCTACTGGGGACAACAAAAGCGAGACTCTGTTTCTCAAAAAAAAGGAAGGCCAGGCCCAGAGTTTGGGATTGGTCCTTTTTATCTCCAAATAAACTATCTACTCTACCTCTTCATAGGAGGAAGAATCTTCCATGTAAGTGATTTCACTGCCTATTTCAGCCCTCTGATTTGAGTTTAGCAAATGATACAATCCATCCCCCAAAATACATATTTTTAAGCAAATTGAAAGTTAAAGGGAAAACATTAAAATGACTACTTGAATCACTTTGAGTAATGACCATCAGGAAAAGCCTCAGGGATATTCTACCAATGATGTACTTATGGAATTTAAAACAACTTTCTGAAGAAAAATAAATAAATCAATAAAAATAAAACAACTTTCTATCAAGAAAAAGCCTTCTGTGATTTCTAAGATCCTGATGTTTCCACGTTCAAAAATCCTCAGACTCTGGAACTGCAAACACCTTGAAGTAAGTAAAGCTGGAATGCTGATGGAAACTGGGCCCCGGTGCTGGCCTGAGCCCTCAGCACCACATGAACACAGAGCTACTGTGGGCTGTCAGCAGGGCCCCAGCAAACAGAGTCCCCTCTCTCCAACACACACCCCACTGCTCTGCCCAGAGCCAGAGGCTGCTGCAGCTTCAGGAGAGAAGAGCTGTGTCCACTTCCATTTAAGGAGAAAGCAGAGGAAAAGGCACAAGCAGCAAACCCAGAGAAACAAGCCCTGGTAGCTAAGGAGCTGGCAGGTACAAAACCCTACGTGGGAAGTCCACAGCTCTACCCCAGCAGGCAGTTCCTTGCAGCTCTGTAAGCATTGTACAGAGGGCCCACCTACCAGGTCCCAGGGGCTGCTTTTCTTTATAAGGGCTAAGAAAGTGTGGGAACAAGAGACAAAGGTAATTTATCGCTCAAAGTCCCACTCACACCTCCTCACACCCCACCCCCAACAGTCCCCTGGCTGCCCAGAGAGCAATAAAGGCAAGAGGAAAGACCAGCCAAGGGAAGGGACAGAGTTGCACACTTGCTGAGGCAGGACAGAGGTGCATGTTCAAAGAGGTAACAGGGGAGGAGAGGCAGGAGCCAGACCCAAAAGCAAGGGGAAGACCCACGAGCCCGGACTGTTCTCTAAAGGGAGGTGAGGGGGAAAGTGAAGACAAGCCTTGACGGTCGGGTTTGTGGTTTACTCACGGGGTGGATGGGGGGCCACAGTGCTGAGATGTCAAAGATGGGGCTGGGGCTGGGTTCCTGTGATGTACATTTGTTTTTGGTTTTATTTTTGGAGAGGTGGAAGGTCATCAGAGCTTTACCTTGGGCATGTTAAACCTGAATTATCCATGAGCAAGCCATGGATATGAGCTATGAAATGAACAACTGGGTAAGAACAATGTTCAGATGAGAGGCAAGGATATAAACTGGGGCAGTATCAGCTCCTATATTATTTAACTCCATGAGCATGGGTGAGCTGTCTTACAGAGCCAGAACAGAGGAACAAAAAAGGCTGTCCCGGCTAGGGCTCTCCTGTGCTGGCTGAATGAACACCATGAGGTCGTGAAGGTAGGGACATGGTTCTGAGCTCTGCACTGACCATCTGCATGACCAGGGTCTGCAAGGTAGGACATGCTGCCTCTTTTTGTAAATATGCTTGCCTTGTAGCATTGATTTATACATTGTAGATGGCTGCTTTTGCACTGTAAACAGTCAAATAGATTTGTTGCACAAAGACCAAAAGGTCTGAGAGCACTTGCAGTGAGAATAAGATGGACTGACAGACTAGGGCTGAGACCACACAGCTGGTCTGGCTGGAGTAGGTCCTACATGACCTTCACCTCATGTCTTCCATCCTTGTTTTATAAATTCAGTTTCAACCATGTATATCTTAGGTGGTTTAGGGCAATTGATTTAGGAGATTAAATTTGAATTGGCATGCTGGAATGTATGTGGATTATGGGTTATGTCAATTATTATTTATTATGGGTCATGAGTTATGTGATTACTATTATTGCGCTAAGTGTTAATTACTATTGTTAAAGCTAAGGGTTAGTAGGGCTGGGCATGACCTATTATCCCTCCACTCTGGAAGGCCAAGACAAGTAGATAGCCTGAGCTCACAGGTTGGAGACCAGCCTGAGCCAGAGCAAGACCTGGCCTCTAAAAGCAGCTGGGCATTGTGTCAGGCGCCTAGAGTCCCAGCTACTTGGGAGGCTGAGGCAAGAGATCACTTAAGCCCAGGAATTTGAGGTTGCTGTGAGCTATGATGTCAAAGCACTCTACTGAGGGCAACAAGCGAGACTGTCTCAAAAAATGATAACGGTTAGTACAGTTAACTTTCACTGTGTAAAACAGTGAAACAGAAGAAAAGAACAGTCTTGGAGAGGCTATTCTCACTGTTCTCCACAATTACTGGCCTTCTGACAAATAAAATTTGATGGGTCTATCCCCGTCTCTGCTTATTAGCTGCCAGTGACAGGCTTTACCCGGTAAGAGGCCTGCAAAGCCTAAAATATTTACTATATGTTCCTCTACAGAAAGAGTTTGCTGACTGCTTGACTTGAACCATCCAACAGACTCAGTTTCCTTAGCTATGCTGCTGACTCCGAAGGATTAATGGACATAATATTTCTGTAATGAAAAAACCTGGCATAGACACCCACAAGGGTTTCTGCTGAATACAAGACTACTCGGCAAGGCTAAGTGGAAGAACTTTTCACGCCTGGCTTTGACACCGTAGCATCCAGGTCTGTCTCCACATTTGCTGATGACAAACAGCACACACCTGCTCTCCAGAAACAACTGCTAAAATGAATTTGAATTAGTAAATATAAACAGAACCAATGTCATCCAGCTACCACTTCAAAATAGGACGTAAGTGCGTAAGTAGTTCTGACTCAGTTCTTTGTGGGCCATGGTCTTCCCCTAAGCCCCTAGCCAACCTGAAACAAGCATCTAAACAATTGGTTTTCATGGAAAAGTTCTTTACAATGTCCAAGTCCTCACCCTTAATCTTAAGGGAAAAGATGAAATTGTTCCACATCCTTTGCTTGCCCCAGGACAATGCCTAGCTTGGGTAATCCATCTCGAAGGAGCAGCCAATCATATTTCAGGCTAAAATGGTTTCCCAGGCAACCAAAAATACAGCCACAGAAACAGGCTATACACAGCAGAAAGAAACACAAGGAGGGGCAGACAGGAGGGTCAATGGGGAAGGGGACCCAGAATCCACTGACCTTGATGTCCACTGACCTGCAGAGCCACAATCATTCATCTGAGTCTTTGCTGCTACACTCAAAGGGGCACCCCACCCCAGGCTGCATCAGGAAGCATGGCAGCCCTCCTGGATAACTGAAAGGTACCTGGAGGATCTCAGAATGTATTTGCCTCCAGCCCACCTTGGAGAAAGCCTCCAGGTAAATGCCACAGAGAAGATGGTGACGGGCCAGAATCCTGTGAACATGGGCACAGGGCCACAGGACCATGCTGGAGAAGCCTAGGAACAATGGCAGTGGAAAACATACCCAACAGGAACCTTTGGGACTCGAGGCCACCACCACACTCCCACACTATACAGATAACTTTGCAGCTTATTCAGTTTTAGGAAAGGAAAAACACTAAATCTGTCCAACAATAATATCCAAAGTGAAATCTGCACCAGAAACTCAAAAACTGGCTGCAATCCACATTAGGAGCTGTCACCGAAGCTAAATGACTTAGCCAAGGGTCACCTCCAGAAACAAGTTTGAAAAAGATACAGTGAGGACTAAGGAAGGATTCCTGCTATGAGTCCCAGGGACCCTTTCTGGCCTTCTGAGTCACTGAGAGGCTGGCAGTTCTGAGGTGCAGACTGTCTCCCCAGCAGCTGTCTGCCGCTTTTATCTTCTCCCTTTGCAGACGAGGCATCTCACCTCTGAAAACCCCTGTTAGGCAGCGGGGCAAGGTGGGAGTCATCAAACCCTACCCTCAATAACTCCTAAATAGAGGACCAGGAACCACACACACCACGGAAGCAGCAGAGCCCCACTTTCTGGTCAGTGACCACAAGTGCAGGGAGAGCTCCCTGCCAACTCCACCATGTGAGGTGATGCCCAAGGTCTCGCTCTTGTCCTGGTCACTCTCAGCAACATCTGGTCCCACCCATCTGCTTCTCCAATCCTAGCCCCAACTCATCAACTTTCTTGAAACTAGATCCCGATCCAGTTTTCTCAGCTAATGCGACTTTTTCTCTCTGCCACCAGAGTGTGACACTCACTCTGTGTTTGCCACTGTCTGTCCCCTCCCTCTCCTGTCTCATCGCCCAACAGAGCTGCTGCTTCCTGCTGCACTTCTCTCCCCCCTCATCCTGGCCCTTCTATTTTGATCTTCACAGGTCTACGGAGGCGTGTGTTTCCATACTGGGATCATGGTTTTCAGAACTAAGGGTGTGTGTTCACTGTGCGAGTGTGGCAACAGTCTAGTGTCAACAGAGATGCGGCCAAACTCTAAAATAATTTAAGGGGGTTTACTCTGAGCCAAACTGGAGGACCACAACCCAGAGCCACACACAAGAAGTCTTGAGCAATGCACTCAGGTTACAGTTTGGTTTTATACATTTGAGGGAGACACCAATTACAGGTAAAGTCATAAATCAGGATGTGCAAAACATAACAATGGTTTGGCCCCAAAAGGTGCACATCTCAAAGTGGGGGCTTACTGGTTATAGGCGGGTTTAAAGAGTCTTTAGTTGATATTTCGCTGAAGAAGTTAGGCTCTAACAGACCAGGAATCAGCAAAAAAAAAAATGCTGAGTTAAGATAAGGACCTGCTAATTAGAGACGAACTACAGCACAGGTGCCCAGACCCAAATGGCTTGTTGTGCACAGTGAGAACCTACAGGTTAGGCCCGTTAATGAGTCACAGAGAACACTCTAAAATGCAGGGGTGTGATGAGGCCCATCTGATTTCCTTTCTCATGGCCAGCAACTCAATTTTAGGGACATCCTTAGCCAAGAGGGGGTCCAGTCAGTCACCCACTGGGGGAGCCTTAAGATTTTATTCTAGGTTCAGTACCCATAGCTCAGTGGTTAGGGCGCCAGCCACAAACACCAGGGTTGGTGGGTTCGAACCCGGCCTAGGCCTGCTAAAAACGACAACAACAACAATAACAAAAAATAGCTGAGCATTGTGGCAGGCACCTGTAATCCCAGCTACTTGGGAGGCTGAGGAGGGCAGCGCCTGTGGCTCAAAGGAGTAGGATGCCAGCCTCATATGCCGGAGGTGGCAGGTTCAAACCCAGCCCCAGCCAAAAACTCCAAAAGAAAAAAAAAGGGAGGCTGAGGCAAGAGAATCGCTTAAAGCCCTAGAGTTTGAGGTTGCTGTGAGCTGTGATACCACTGCACTCTACCGAGGGCAACACAGTAAGACTCTGTCTCAAAAAAAAAAAAAGAGAGGTTTTATTTTAGTTCACACTAGGCAGGCTGAACTTCCCGACAGAACCAGCACTTTCAGTCAGATGATAATAGCCAGCCCCCACCCCAATGGCTAGGATATGGGGATCTGGAGGAAGCTGAGGGAGCGCCTGGGGTCTTCAACTACACAAAGGACCAAGTACTTAACGCTGAGGAGGAAGGATGAGCAGCAGGTCTAATCAATAGACACAAGTGCTTCCGCCCCTCCTGCCTTTCCCACTTGCCCATGCTGAGAAGTGAGGGCTTTCTGTGGCTTAGTTCTCCCTCCCCCTGCTACCCATTTTCTATTTGGAAACAATGGCCACTGTTGCTGGGAGAACTTTCTTCCTAGACTGGAAAGGAGCCACCAGAGAGGTGGCCAGCTGTTTCTCATGGGCCCACGATCATCAGGAGACTTACGTAGCTCAGGGCTTCTCAAATTCTAACATGCCTACAAATCACCTGGGCATCTATACAAGTCATTGCAGGGGTCCTCAAACTTTTTAAACAGGGGGCCAGTTCACTGTCCCTCAGACTCTTGGAGGGCCGGACTGCGGGCCCCGGGACGAGTTGGCTGCTAAGCAGGACAGGCAGTGGCGGCAAAAACACCCGGTGGGACAGATAAATGTCCTAGGTAGGCTGCATGTGGCCCACGGGCTGTAGTTTGAGGACATCTGATTAAAATGGAGAGACTGATTCAGCCAGCTGGGGGTGGAACCTAAGATTCTGCTCTAGAGGAAGCTGATACTGGTATGAGGACCACACTGGGAGGAGCAAGCAAGGGACTAGTTAAAATTGCTGGAACCTTCAGGCCCCTAGTCTCAACCCCTACTCCCATAAATCTTCCTGCTTCTTCAGTCTTGGTGTGTCAATGGAAAGGAAGCCATACTCTGTAAAATAATTTAAAGAGGTATATTCTGAGCCAAACTGGAGGATGATGACCCAGAGCCACAACCAAGAGGTCTTGAGCAAGTGGGCTTGCGGTGGTGGGCTTAGTTTGGTTTAACACATTTAACAGAGCCGGGAATTACAAGTAAGGTCACAAATCAGTATGTGGAAAACATACATTAGTTTGGCCCCAAAAGGTGGAACATCTGGAAGAAGGAGCCCACAGGTGGTTTTAAAGATTCTTTGACTGACAATCGGCTGAATTAGGCTCTAATAGACCAGAAACTGGGGGAAAGGATTGTTGAGTTAAGATAAGGGTCTGTTAATCAGAGACAAACTACCGGACCTAAGCCGGACCGAGTAGTTTGTTATGCACATTGAGAACCACAGGAAGGTCTTGCATAGCCTTACGCCTGATAATGAGTCACAAAGGACGTATCTCGAAGAAGGCAAAGGCAGGGGATGTGATGAGGCCCATCTGATCTCCTTTCTCATGGCCAGCAATTCAGTTTTAGGGATCTCCTTGGCCAAGAGGGGATCCAAACAGTCAGCCTCTGGGTAGAGAAGCCTTAAGAAGTTTTAGTTCACAGATGCCTTAAGAGATGCTCCAAGGGAAGGTCCAGGACTACAGACCACCCTCTCCCCACTCAGAGGCACTACTGCAGAGAATGAAGTTGTCAGCTGGGGCCACCAGAGCTGCCCAAAGGACCCCCTCCAAACCTGCAACCTGAAGGGAATCGTAGAACTAAACAGTAAATAGCCCCCTTCAGTCTCTTCCAAATCCATTCTTATGCTCAAATCCTCCTTAAGCCAATCTTTCACAGGAAACCACCAGCAAGAGAAACATTCCCTCTAGATTCTGGGTTGCCACTGGGCTGTAACTTGGGGCAGGAGCACACTCTGTCCCTAAAACGACAGGCCTGCCAGCATCCTCTTACAATAGAAGCTCTTTCCTCCCATGGACCCCAAATGCTATCTCCTGTATTATTATTCCTGTGCCTGCATTTTTAGGGACATGGAAATACCATCATGAAAGACTTGTGCCTATGCAGAGAACAGGTGCTCTCCTAATTTTTTTTTTAAACCTCAAGATTGGGAAAAAGTACATCTGTAGTAGAGGAATGAGCCCTAGGTATTCAGATGGGTTTTGAAGAGGACAGATGCCAGCAATAGCACCAAACATTTGACCTCTCCATTTTTTCTAGAACAAAATTGTTAGAGAAGAAACAGTGAGATTTTGTAAAAAAGCAAATATACTATCTTGTAGATCTATATGTAGAGACATCTCAGAAGCAGCAGTTCTAGGCAGAGAAGCCTCAGGCGAGTGCATATGGACCAACTCGACCATGAAAATATTTGATAAGCAGATTCCATCACAATGTGGTTATTCAACCTGAAATTTTATTTAAATATCACTGTCCCCTAGGGCATAACCTTAGGTGACCTATCTACATCTACCAAACCGAAGCTCTCCAAATTCAGCTCTTAGCCAACAGAATACTGATTATTTATTAACTCAACTGGGAAAGAGGTTGGGATTTCAGGGGCTGGCAAGCTGCATTTCCAAGGGCTGAAGAGTATATTGTCCCAAACATAGGTCATATTTCCATCTCTTAAGCCCTTTGTAGAACTGAGCTCTGATAGCTAGCCAATGCCTGTCACTAATTAACTAATTTCCAGTTCAGAGGCTTTCAAAAAAATGGGCTAAAATTATACTTTCTGCCTAGGCTTGAGGTGTATTCCACGCCCCCGCAACGCTACACAAGAGGGAGAGACAGGCCACAGGCGCCAGGTGCATGACACTGAAAAAAAAAAGCAAATAAAAAAACCAAGCCCTCAACCACCATGTGCCTCCATTGTAAGAGATGCTTTCTCCAGCTACAGGAATGAAGACAAATGATGGTTACACACCTGCCCAGAAGAATGATTCCTTGCTAAAGAGCCGGAGCTTGGAAACCACGAGGCTCAGCCTGGCATTACATCACCACGGGGAGCCAGGTCCTCAGAAGCCCAGGTGCGGGGCCCAAGGAGGAAGCCTGGCTTGGGGCCTCAACCCCACCACACCACACAGGTACCCATCGCTACAATCCTTTAATCTACACATTGATTTCTCCCATCCTACCCCCAAATCCCCAGAAAACACTCTTCCTCTCTACAATGCATTCTTCTCTGGAAAGGGGGAGGGAGTAGGCTGGGAGGTCCACTTTGGCTGCAAGCCTGGCTTGCTGAAATACGACCCACCGGCAGACCTATTCAGTCAGCCCCATCCGCCAAGCATGCCTCGGTGGGTAATGGAGACCACGAAACAGAAACAGCAATTCTCATAAACACTCATCCCGCATAAAGACCACTTCTGAGCACGTTAGCTCTGTGGTTTGGAGAAAAGATCGGATTCCTGGATCAATGCACAGTCAAGTACTGCCTCGACCAATGACAAGACTGCTGCGCTGTCTTCACTAATAACAGCAAGCGGCCTTGTCCTCCAGCGCTCACCAGAGAGTAGTACACGGGTGATCCTTAGACTAACTGGACCCAACACTCACAGTGTACTGCCCGGCCCTCAGAGTGGCTGACTGTAACCTGCTCTGTCCGTGGGCACGGTGCTGCCACACTCACGAGTTCTTCCTGGGAGGAGGCCGCCTTTATGCCCGCTGTCCCCTTGCAGGAAATACCACCGCGCAGGGCGTGCAAAGGAAAGATGCTGACGGCCCAGGGCGCCCCGGCCATGCGCCCGCTGCTGAACAACCAAGACCAAATCCTAGGGAATCATTTCTGTCTACAGCAGTATCTGGGGGATGCCATATGCTCATTCCGGAGAGGATACAAAATGCTATAAGGAGTAGCCACCAGGTAAAGCCCTGCAAGGCTGCCGAGAACCCAGGCCCGCCAGAGCACCGGCATCAGGATAGGCGACACTAACAAAGCCCGGTAGCCTCTCCTCCCTAGGGGACTCCAGGAGGCCCGGGCGGAGCACTTACATTGCCTCGGAAACCTCCTGGTTCAGGTCGCTGGCTGGGGCTGGCTGCAGGGACTGCGACCCTCCCATCGTCGCTGTGCCCTGGCGTGCAGGCTAGCTGCGAGCGGGGCCAGCGTCCTGGCGATATCCTCCAGCCGGGAGCCCAGGGCGGGCCGGCCAGCGGCCGGGGCTGCTGCACTGCAGAGGGGACCAGCTGCGGGCATCCGTGGCGGTGGCGGCGAGGAGCTGCCCCGGGACCCGGGGGGCGAGCGCCGAGCACCGCGGATCTATGCGCGTGAGGGTGGCCGGCGCGCGCCCAAGTGTGCGCGCGGCTCTGCCCGGGGCTGAGAGCCGGAGCGTGAGCACCGAGGAGGTCGGATCGGTTCTGCTCCTAAACCCCTCGGCCGCAGGCTCCTGTGTGTGACATGATGATGTCATCATCAACGAGCAGCCTCAACGCCTGCATCTTCACAAAGCTCCGGCTCCTGCTCCGGAAACGGGGCTGGGGGAGGGGGGTGAGTGAAGACCCTCCCACGGCCCCAGCCTCCTCTAGTCTCCCGGGGACCGCCCGCATTGTGTGGCTTTGAGATGCAAATGAGCCGCAGGCAGGGGGCCGGGCCCAGGAAGGAGGGGCGTAGTGGTCGGACTGGCTGACCACCACGAGAGTGGGGGGATCTCAGCCCGCTGGCTCGTCCCTCCAGGAAGAAGGAAGTGGTCTCTCCCGCCCCAGCCCAGGGATGGCTGGAGAAACAGGTAAATGGGCTGCAGTGGGGACGCAGGAGGAAAGACATGAGCGCCCCTTTCCACTGTGCGCTTCTGCTTTTCTTCAGGCCCAGGGCTCTGGAGGCACCAGGCCTCCAAAGACACCACCTTTGCTCTGCACCGTCTGCAGGGGCTTGGGGCAAGCAGGAAAGAAAGCGCACAGCACCTGGCCCTCTACAGGCCATAGGTCGGCAACACCATCTTTGGCCACCAGATGAGTACCCCACAGAGCCAAGCCCTGTGCAGCAGCTCGCCCTAAACAAACAGAAACCGGGCAAGCTGCGCAGCCCCAGTCAGGCCCCCAGTGCAACAAGCGTATACAGGGAAGAGGCAGCTCTCTCTGACGTGCAGTAGCTCATGTGTGGGACTCTGAACACAGGCTGGGCCTGCAGCAGTGTCCATGAAACTTCCATCCACGTGTCCTAGCACCCAACCCCATTCCCCGCCAGGCAGACATGCACACTTGTCAGCAGCCATGTGCCCATCCTAGCCTGTTGGGTGGCTCTGAAAGCCTGGGGACTGGAGCTCCTGGGCCTTCTGAACATGGCTACTAAAGATTTCATCATCTTGGTATAGGTGCAGAGACACACCCAGCACCTGACCACCCTCTCCTGCTCTAAATTCAGTGCAACCACTTTAAGTACCAAACACAAATTCATAATCGAATCCAAACGGAACCTCTGATGGGTAAGTTGAAGATGGTCTCATTTTTTCGGATGGGGACTTTTGGGGTTTCCACTCACAATGTCAGGATAGTTTTAGAGCTTCATGAGGCTGACTTTTCTTTGCTGGTACTAGTATCAATGTCAAATAAAATGTCAATCAAAACCATGTCCTGGGATGCACCAACATGAAATCTCCAGGAAACACTGAGAAGGTTTACTTTTGCATTTATATGAAAATAGCTACTGATTATGTCAATCGTGCAGGAAAAGTAACTGTCAGGGGTGGCAGGATGAGGTTTGTTCTGGAAAGCACCTCTAGGGAAGCTGTCAGTCAGTCACTGTCAGCATCGGGTGGAATATGGTGGCAACCTGTTCATCCCAGTACCCTGCTTAACACCCTGGGGGTTTGTTTCTCAGAACAAAAACCTCACCACATGCAGCTGGGGATCCAAAGAACCTTATCACATGGAGCTGAAAGATTTAAGTGCTAACCTAGACTGTTTATTTTAAGGAAAGTGACCCTTGGCTCGGCACCTATAGCTCAACCGGCTAAGGCGCCAGCCACGTACACCTAAGGTGGCGGGTTCGAATCCCCAGCCCGGACCCGCCAAACAACAATGACGGCTGCAACCAAAAAAAAAAAAAAATAGCCGGGTGTTGTGGCGGGCACCTGTGGTCCCAGCTGCTCGGGAAGTGGAGGCAAGAGACTCACTTGAGCCCAGGAGTTGGAGGTTGCTGTGAGCTGTAATGCCATGGCACTGTACCCAGGGGGACAGCTTGAGGCTCTGTCTCAAAAAACAAAACAAAACAAAACAAAACAAAAAAAAAAAAAGAAAGTGACCCTTTTGCTGGGCACCTAGGACATGCCCTTCAGTCAAGCTGGCTCTAGGAAAATATGTGGGGACAACACAAGGGACCACAATTAGAAGTCCCCTGCCACTTTTCTTTTCCTTTTGCAAAAAGCACAAAACCATCCCAAGTGTCCTTATCCTTAGTTGGTAGGGGTTTTGCTGCAATAGCAAGAAAGATCTTTGAAATGAGACCAGAGTTAAAATTCAGACTATTCTCTCATTAGCTGTGTGGCCTTGAACATTCTAAGCTTCTATTTCCTCAGCTGGAAAAGGAGAAAAAGCATCTACTTTGCAAGCATCTACTTCCATTTAAATATTGGAAAAGTCAAATTAAATGCCATCCATCTATGAATATATAAGACCACAATCTTTCTTTATAAGAAACTTTTTTCCCCCTGAGTAGAGTACCATAAAGGAATAGGGCATTATTCAAGTGAAGTGCTTTTACTTAATATCCCAGCAACCAAAAAGTTACACCATGACCCATTACTAACCACCTGGGAATTCCCTGCACTGGCTGCTCCTCCCTCCTGCCACCCCTGCCCTCACTTCCCGCCCATACCCTAGACAGCCCAGGCCAACGTGTGGGACAGACACCACTATAGAAGAGCACGTCCCCTCTAGCTCTCACTGATGTTAAACACACAGTCAGTAACCAGGGGAGAAACAAATGGAATTTGGACACCGTGGCAGTGGATGCAACTAAAACTCCAGGTATGATTAGTTTGTACAATTTACTTAGGGAAGAGCCTCTCAAACCCTCATATTTTTTTTATTTTATTTATTTATTTATTTATTTATTTTTTTGAGACAGAGCCTCAAGCTGTCCCCCTGGGTAGAGTGCCATGGCATCTCAGCTCACAGCAGTCTCCAACTCCTGGGCTCAAGTGAGTCTCCTGCCTCAGCCTCCCAAGTAGCTGGGACCACAGGTGCCTGCCACAACGCCCAGCTATTTTTTTATTGCAGCCGTCATTGTTGTTTGGCGGGCCCGGGCTGGACTCGATCCCGCCACCTTGGGTGTACATGGCTGGCGCCTTAGCCACTTAAGCCACAGGCGCCGAGCCTGGACTGGTTTTTCATGTTATCAGGATTTTTCTGCTGATTCTTCCTCATGAGTGTTTTCTTTTTTATCTGTTTCCTTGCCCTAATTTTCTTTTCACTTCCTCTTGCTCTTTAAGTTACTGTGCCTCTGGACTAGGGTTTTGATGAGTCCTTTTGGTATAGGACCAGAAGGATGAGAAGATTGAAGAGCAAGAAGGGAAAAAAGAAAAAAAAAGAAAGAAAGAAAAGAAAGGAGAGAAAGCCAAGGGGTGAGTAAAAGGGAATATTGGGAAAAAAAAAAAAAAAAAAGACAGGCACAGAAAGAGGAAGCCAGGGGAAATATAGGTGTAGAGTAGGGTACTTTGACCCAACCTTAAAAATCCCCAACCTCTGGGGGTGCCAGGTTGGGTGGTTCCCTTGAGGTCAGCAGCTCTTTGCTAGCCTGTTTGGACACAGTACCCCACCTCCACCAAGTCCAGAGGAAAGACAAAAATGCTATAAATCAAACTGAAACAAGCAAACAGAAACCTTTATGGGATAAAATTGGGGGGAAAACCAAATAATAGGGGTAGAAACACTAGCAAAAACAAAATTCTAACTGTTAAAGAAGGCAACAATTAAACAATTATACTTAAAATTAAATTATTTTATATATAATATATATCATTATATATATAATTTAATATAAACAATTTTGTTTTATATTAAATTAAACAATTATATTTAAGCTAGAAAAATGAAGAAAGAAAAGAAAGGAAAAAGAAGAAAAATCTAGAAGGAAAATGTTGAAATTAAACAAAAAAATACCAAAGTAGTATATATATCTTGCTGAATATTGTCTGGGCAACAGGTGATCTTCTGGGGTATGAGATGTTAATCACAATGCTGACATGGCTATACGAGATGGAGACTGGCGGCCTCTGCTGATTTCTCAAACCTCACAGGGTGAAGAGCCTATATCTCTCCTTGGCCCACTTAAAAGGCACTTTATACTGCTAACGTTGGCCAAGCAGAAGCTTTCCCAGGAAAGCACTTGTTGCTGGGATCACTCCTGAAGTGGCTGTCCACTTACCCAGTGTGCCAAAACCAGTCTCACTCTATGCCTCTGAGCGTCTCAGGCCCCATCTTTAGGTTGCTTAGTCACTAGATTACTTGCCCAAGGTCTCCCCCCAGGACAGAGCTTGGTGGGACAGTTCTCCCATAATGGTGCCACTGGCTCAAAGCTGAACACTATTAGCTCTGTCCAGCTCAGCAGCTCAGTGTGGGGCTCTAGACAATGCTTAAAGTCCTCTGCACTCTTGCCCAAGTTCTCCCAAGGTAGTTCATCTGAGTGCCAAGTCTAAAAACAAAACAAAACAGCTCACAGGTAAGGCCTTTCCAGTTTGCAATTTCACTGCTGCTACACTTACAACTGGTGGTGAGATTAGACCAAAAGAACACACACAACCACTTGCCAGTTCTCCACTGCTTTTGTCTTCCTCATGGGGTCCAGAAATCTCTCACTGACTCCCTATGTCCCCAAACAAATGTTTCTGGTCAGATCCCACCAGCCAGCGATGCCTGGAGTCTTCTCTCCCCAGTCTCACTGTGCCCAGTTGCAAGAAAGCTGTTACTGGGCCACCATCTTGTGCCTCCTGGTCACCTTATTTCTTCATTTCTGCCCATCTAAGAGGAATAGGGAGAAATCCCTGCTTTCCTCTCCAGGATCCATGTATTTTTCAGAAAGCTAACTCCATCAGGGTTTTTGTTTGTTTATTCTAATTTAATGTTTTTCTGTTATCTCTCTCATTTTAAGATTCACCTTCTTGATCCCAAACACTATGGCATCTTCAAGGTGGCATGGAAGTTCTTTTTAGGCGCTGGACATTGAGAAGTGCTTGACACAGGCCACCACCTTATTGATGTGACCATGTCCAATGTATAAGCCGTCATCAGGGCATCCACTGTTAGGTCCAAAAATTCTCCCAAGCAGCCCAAACAGACGAATCTGAGACACACTCCACGAGGTGAGGCACAAGGTGAGGTTTTTAGTCAAACCCAGGTTTGGACTCTCCTAGTGTACACACCAAGGAAGAGCCTCGAACCCCGGGTGGAGCAAGTTTTTATGGGGTACAGAAAGCAAGAGGGGTAGGGTCCAGTATGAGTACACTTTTGATTGGTGGTTGGTGATTTCATTAGTAAAGGAGGATTTGCACTGGTAGCTGATGATTTCACTAGTAAAGATGAATTTGGATTGGTACAGGTGAGGGGTAGGGGGGTCCCTTAACCAGGGACTAGAGTTGGTGCAGCCTGATTACCTGTATTTCAAGGTAATAGAAACTTATTGTTTATTATAGCAGCTGTTTGCCTAAGGTGACTCAGTTTACAGCGCAGTGGCTGTGCAACCTGGGGTGGGGGAGAGGCAGCAGGGAGTGGCGCTGCAGGTTTCACTGGCAGAGGTTGGGGCAGAAGGGCTAGGAATGGAACTTATGCCGTAAATAGCCAGGAATGGGGCTTGTGCAGTAAACAACAAAATGGAGCTAGTTTGGCTCTCACACCACCATCACCATGTGGGCACCTGTCTTCACAGGTGCAGGCTGAGGTCAGAGTCTGTCACTGGGTATCTTGCTCTCCAGCACATAGATCCCCTTCCGAGACAGGCCTGGATGAGACGGGGCCCTGCAGGGCAGCTGCCTGCCCCCCCACCCCTTTCAGGATGAAGCTGTAGATGAGACAGAATAGCTCACTGGACAGGAGAAGCTTGATGACTGGAGAAGCTTGTGCTCCTGCTGGTGCTGGTAGAGTAGAAAGAGTTCTTGAGGTCCTCGGGGATGTTATCTGGGCCGTAGGCCTTAGCGCGGATCCACTGCAGGTTGGCGGTGATCTTGGTACACAGGGTAGCGGCCAGAAGCCCGAGGTCTGCGGCGCAGTCATCTTCCCCCAGCCCTTGGTGGGGCCGGGCCGCCCGCGCCCACCATCTGCAGACAAAGGGCTGCACCAGCTCGGCCTCAACAAAAGCAGCCCCGCGGCCCCACTGCGGGCCACCGGGAGCCCCCGCGCGGGCGGGAGGGCACTGGAGGGCACCGGCCAGGCTGCTGCGACTTGCGTGCCCCGGGGTGTCAGCGGTGCTCAGGCGGCAGACCGGCAGGAGCCCCCTGAGGTTATCTCTGCAAACTCCACCCGGTCTGTGTCCCCTTATTCCAGTCGGCCTTCTTTGCCTCTAGCCTTCCCAGAGCTTCCTCTTCTGCCAGGCTCAGGGTTTGCTATCAGCTCCTGCCTCCCCGACCCCGGTGGCACGTCTTTCTCACTGACCAGTGCATGACCCTGATGAAGCGAAATTGTGCTGCAGTAAACCGAGCACCTCCAAATCTCAGTGTCTCAAACCGGTAGTTCCGGCTTCTTGTTTTCCTTATTCACAGTGCATTTGCTACACTGGTCAGCAGCGGGGCTCTGACCATTAGAGTCACCCTGTGCCTCGAGATTTCTGCCTGTAGACAGAAATTCTACAGTCCAGGGACATCACCGTCTCGTCTCAACACAATGTTTCAGAGTTGGCTGGGGATGGGGAAGAAAGCGGGGAGAATGGAGAAATGTCCTGTGTTTATTGCCTCTAGAAGGGATATTCAAGCTGATGCTAACATTTTGTTGGTTAAAGCAAGTCACATGGTTGTGACTAATTCCAAGGAGCTGTGTGCTCTGAAAAACTGGAGAGAAATCTTGGTATTCACTAGTAAGGTCTCCCACGACCAGTGAGATTCCAATTTTCCTAAACACAGTGATTTGTCTTTTATTTCTGTATCATCCATAAATTCTCAAAGAAGAGATTTATAGATTCTTGGCTTATTTTTCTCTCACTCAGCATCTCTTACAAAAGCAGAGCATTTTTCTAGTCCATGGGCCAGATTACATATGAAGATGTTAGACTGAATACCAGATTCTGCAGAAGCTGTTAGGCAGATGATAAAAACTGAGCTACTGAGAACACGTTTCTTCTCTGCTCAGGAGAATGCTATGCAGATAGAATTGTTAAGAAACCAGCCATAAACTTGTGAGATACATCTCTCTCCATCTACCAAATCAGAGTTTCAGCCAGATTTGTTGTTATAACAGATCATATGTTACAAGTAAAAGAGGGAAGTCCAGGCCCTCCCCAGTGCCTTTAAAATCTAAATAAATCAGGCTGGGAGAGGTTGCTCATGCCTCTAATCCCAGCACTTCGGGAGGCAGAGGCAGGAGGATAGCTCGAGGCCATGACCAGCCAGTGCAACATAAAACATTTTTAAAAATTAGCCAGGGTGGTGGCCTTGCCTGTCGTCTTAGTACTCAGGAGGCTGAGGAAGGAAGGTTGCTTGAGCCCGGGAGTTTGAGGCTGCAGTGAGCTATCGCTGTGGCTCTCGCTCCCAGCTTGCTCAAAAGAGGGAAATTCCCAGCTCTTAAAAAGAAAAAAATTATCTAAATTAGACAAGGAATCTGGCAAAGTTGTGAGCCCCCACAGAGAAGCTTCTAGGGGGCTGGCGAGTTTGGGAAAGTTTCCCACCCTGCTGGACTTCGGGTGCCAGCTCCATAAAGGAATAGGGTGAGACTTGATCTGTAGTCCCCAGCTCAGTTACTTATCAGAAGCCCCTGAGGAGCTTTTTCTGGATTCTTAAGCTTCACCCAGACCTTCTAAACCACCTTGGGTGGGAGCTGGAATCTATTCACAGCTGAGGTGACCTCTAACAATGCCTTACGGTTCTGTCCTTCACCTTCTCCTTAGACTTCAGTATTTTCCACACAAACTAAAGAGCACAAAACTGCATTCCTCACTTCCTTCAGCCCTAATCCGTTTTGTTAATATGCAGATTTCTTGCAAGTGAATAGTGTAACTCTACCTCCAATCAATGAAACTGGAGACTCCAGCATTCAGATTCGGTTCTTCCCTCTCCCACCCTGTTACTCTTTTCAGCCCTAAACCTTCCTCCTGTTTTGCCGAGTCACTGCCTCGGCTCAGGCTTTTCTTATCTGTTGCTTGGAACATTTAATTCACCTCTTTCTAGATTTCTCTGATTGAATCTCACTGATTCCTCCTCCCACCCCCAACTCACCCCCTAGTTTCAGAGTGACCTTTCTAACTTAAAAACTCTACTGAAGCCAGATGTGGTGGCTCACATCCATAATATCAGCACTTTGGAAGGCTGAGGTCTGGAGACCAGCCCAGGTTACATAATGGGACCACCTCCTTCTCCCTCACCATCTCCACAAAAAAATACAAAGATTAGCCGGGCATGGTGGTGTGCAGCTGTAGTCCCAGCTACTTGGGAGGCTGGGGTAGGAGGATCAGTTGAGCCCAGGAATTCCAAGTTACAGTGAACTGTGATTGGGCTATTGCACTCCAGCCTGGGCCACACAGCAAGACCTTTTCTCAGAAATAAATAAAAGTAAAATACTCTTGCCAAGTTTAAGTGGCTCTCATGCCTAGCCCTCTGGGAAGCTGAGGCAGGTGGATTCCCTAAACTCAGGAGTTTGAGACCAGCCTGAGTGAAAGCAAGACCATGTCTCTACTAAAAATAGAAAAACTTGCTGGGCATTGTGGTGAGTGCCTGTAATCCCAGCTACTCGGGAAGCTGAGGCTGGAGGATCTCTTCAGCCCAAGAGTCTGGGGTTGCTGTGAGCTATAGTGACCCCAGGGCACTCTACCAAAGGGCAACAGTGAGACTCTGTCTCAAAAAAATAACAGTAAGAAATAAATTCCCAGGTAGTGCCTGTGGCTCAATGAGTAGGGCCCTGGCCCCATATACTGAGGGTAGTCGGTTCAAACCTGACCCTGTCAAAAAAATAGCCGGGTGTTGTGACAGCTGCCTGTAGTCCCAGTTACTCTGGAGGATGAGACAAGAGAATTGCCTAAGCCCAGGAGTTGGAGGTTGCTATGAGCTGTGATATCACAGCACTCTACTGAGGGCAACGATGTGAGCCTCTGTCTCTAAATAAATAAATTCCCTTGCATGGCATTCAAGGTCCTTGTTGTCCCAGTATTTTAGGGCCATCGGAAGTGGCTTCTTTGTTCAAACTGTTGCAGGAAGATGAGGCCAAATGGAGAGAAAGAGCACCCCAACACCATGTTTTGTAAGAGGAAGGGCTTTATTTCCCCCTGCAGAGCTTATGACATAGAAGAATTCAAAATGGCCATACTCCGTGACTGGCTTGGTCTTTCCCTTTTTATCTCCAGTGAAAAAGTTCCAACCCACAAGTACTTTCTCATTGGTCAGTTTGAATCAAGCAGGAGAAGCTGCTCCAGGCCCCACAGAACTACAGGATTTCACAGAAGCAGACATTTCCAGGTCCCAGGAAGTTAAGTCTACAAATTCCTCAGAGCTGAGTCCTCATGGAGAGGACCCGGCAGGTATAACCTTGGGGTCTCCTTGAGAAGACCTCTGCTGTCCTAGACCTCACCCTTCCGGGTACCCTCTCTCAGCAATGTACCCTACAGCAATCCTCGGTTGTCCCTGAACTTTTCCCTGTCTTCACACATTGTTTCCACTAAGGAAACCACTATTCCTCTGCCTGTTTTCTGAATAAGACCTGCTTACTGCAGGCTTTCCTGCTGCCTCTCCTTCCAGACAGCCTGGCACACTGTCTCTCCTCTGCTTCCACTGCACTCCGCTCACACTAACGTCATAGAATTTATTTGGTTGGGTTATGATGGCTGCTTTGCCAGAACAGAAGCTACTTGGCGGCCTGCGGAAAAGCTTGGCTCAAAGCACAAATACGTGAAGGAGACAACTAAGGAAGTAAGGACAGACAACCCTGTCATCTCCAAACACCCTGTCAGCGTGTGAGTGCTCCAGTATGAAGTATGAAATGGACTGTGGAACTTCAAGATTGAATTAACATGAGCCATACTGGGCAGCCAGGTGGGGCTGTTTGGCGGTCTGAGCAGCAGGAGAGGAAGCAGGGACTGTGTGGTTGAGATGGGGAAAGGATGGCCCTAGAGCGGGGGTGCAGCGCGACCAATAGCAGTGAGGGTGCAACTCCCCCCCGAGCAATCCTCAGGGCCCAAGCTGTTTTAGGGGATCCAATTAAAAGTGAAGTAGCCAG
The DNA here is from genome assembly GCA_963575145.1 of Galago senegalensis. Lineage (NCBI taxonomy): Eukaryota > Metazoa > Chordata > Mammalia > Primates > Galagidae > Galago > Galago senegalensis. The sequence continues at coordinate 21,251 of CAUYTI010110629.1, forward strand.
AAAGTTAGGGTCTACTTGACTGAAAGTCCCTGAACGGCAGGATTTCACAGAAGCACTACTTGAAGTTTTGTTTTGTCTTGTGAGATAGAGTCTTGCTTTGTCACCCAAGCTGGAGTGCAGTAGTATGAGGTGGCTAAACTCAAGTGATCCTCCTGCCTCAGCCTCCCTCGTAGCTGGGCCTAGAGGCGCATGTCAACAAACGCATCTGGCTAATTTTTATATTTTGTAGAGACAGGGTTTTGCCATGTTAGGTCCGAAAAAGCCTCCCGAAGTAGCCCCAACCGACAAACTCGAGACACACTCCGATGTAAGGGCATAAGGTGAGATTTTATTACAGGCCCCGGGTAGCCTGGACTCCCCTGGCATGCAAGCCTAGGACGAGCC
>CAUYTI010110631.1:0-18941 GCA_963575145.1 Galago senegalensis
ACCGTGCATCTTACCAGGGTACATGTGAAACTTAATAAATGCAGAATATAAATGTCTTAACACAATAACTAAGAAAATGCCATGAAGGCTATGTTAACTAGTTTGATGAAAATATTTCAAATTGTATATAAAACCAGCACATTGTACCCCATGACTGCATTAATGTACACAGCGATGATTTAATTAAAAAAAAAAGAAAAGAAAAAAATGGGCCAAACTTGTTACCCTTGCTTTCAAAGCTGTACACTGGTCTGGCTTTGGCCTAACTTCCCACCCTTATCTCAGACATAGTCCCTCTCACTCACTATACTGCACCAACACTGCCTCCCACAGTACCCTCCCATCCCAAGCTCTCCCTGTCTCTGCTCTTGTTCTGTTCTGTGCCAGGACTATATAGTCTCTCTGCGTGTCAACTCCTTTTCATCCAAGTCTCTTCTCTGTGGGGGTTTCCCTGACCATCTGTATCATCAAGATGCCACCTTCCTTAGCTGGCTATTGTGGCAGCACCTACAGTCCCAGCTACTTGGGAGGCTGAGGCAACAGAACTGCTTAAGCCCAACAGTTTGAGATTGCTGTGAGCTGTGACGCTACAACACTCTACAGAGGGAGACACAGTGAGACAGTGTCTCAAAAAAAAAAAGCCACCTTCCTGGTCACTATCACACATCCTTTCATTTTATTTCTTTCAGAGTACTAATCCAAATCTTAAAGTATATTTTTCATTTATTCATACATTTATTGTCACCACCTCACTGAAAAGCTTAATAAAGGAACGGTGTTTGTCCCGCTGTTTTTAAGTCCATTTCCTAGAAATCTGCCTACCTCGTGGCCAAGGGCTCAATAAATAGTATACAAAGTGTGCCTTCCTTCCACTGTGCTCATTTCTAAAACAGCCACATACAATCAGAAATTACATTTTGGTTTTTAATGGATAAGTAAGGTACTCAACAAAAACGAAGAAGAAGCATACAATCAAGAAATTGCCTGTCTTCCATCCATAGAGCGCCCAATGTCTTCTGTGGCCACAGTATGCAGGGATGCGTCAGAACTCCAAGACCTGAGACCTTTCTTTCTGTTAATTATCTTCTTTCCTTTAAAATAGTGTTGGGCCTTTAACCTTATGCTAGACTCTATTTTTAAAGAAGGGCTTGTCCTAAGGCTTTACTTCTGCGACCGCCCTCCTAAGAGTAATACTGTATCGCGCCCAGGACTGAAGAAGCTCAACGCTATTGCGCAAGCGCCCACTGGCAGAGTCCGCGCCGCCGGGGCTTCACAGTGCGCATGAGCAGCTAGAAGCGGCCCGGCGGGAAGTGTGGCGCAGGCGCAGTTTGTCGATTCGGTAGGCGGGGAGGCCTTGGAGGCGGTGACCCAGGCATCTGGGGAGCCACAGAAGTCGTACTCTCTTAAACCGTGAGTTTCCGACGGTTTGTTCCATGGCGCGGGGTTGTGAAGGATTAGAAACGAATTCTGGATCGCGACTTCGGTTTTGTCGCAGTGCAGTTCCGTCCCCCACCCGCTTCGAGCCCTCCGACCTGCGGCGGGAAAGTCTCGCGCCTGCGCGCTAAGCATTCGGTCTTGGTCTAGGTCTGGGTCTGGGTCTGAGGGGGAAGGTCCTTCCTAACTGAGCTCGCGGCCCGCTCTCAGGGGAGGATTCCTATTCATTCCCTCCTCCCTTCCGCCCGGTGCTCGCAGCCAGTGTCGTGCCAGTGCTCCACTAAGTTGCGCGGGGCTTCGGACAAGCCACAGTGGTCACACGATTTCCTCAATCCTTTGCCTCGGGTCAAACTGCCTCTTCCCTACGCTGACCGGCAGGCTAGTGGCTCGCTGCGGCGACAGTCCCCCAGCCCCTCTTCCTACCGCCCCCTGCCAGTGTTTCTGGAAGGTGAAAGCAAAGCAAATGAAATTCCTTAGAAATGACCATAGTTTTCCTTCTTTTGGGCTTTTAGACACATGGTGCGTTTTAAAATGTTTGCACCTTTGAGGGTAGTGGCATTTTTTAGTGTTTGGTTTAGTAAATAATCTAAACTTCTCTAGCATAATTTTCACAGCTGCCTGGCCCCCCAACCCCCGCCGTGGACGTGACTCCTTTTGCATCTCACTTGTTTGGTGATGGAGGCGTCTTTGGGGGTGCAGATGGATGAGCCAATGGCTTTTTCTCCCCCGCGTGACCGGTTTCAGGCTGATGGCTCTGTTAAAAAATACGAGCCGAATTTTAAACTTTCAGGTATGTGTTTGATTCCAAAGACGTACAGTTTCAAAGATGTACAAGCAACACTCATGTGTTTTCGATTCCTTTAAAAAAATAACTGAATGTTTAAAGTGAGTTGTAGGTTGACATAGAAAAAGCTTCATAAGATCTTAGGTGTAGGATGGAATCATCTACATGTAGGTCTTAGATGTAGGATCGATTTAGGGGGCAACTTTGTTGTTGCACAGGTGAAGTTGCTAAGGCCAAAATGTTGACGACTTAAGAACACAGAAGTATGATGCCCACACTAGAATTTGTATTAAGACCTATGTTCTTATCTTTACTTATTGTACTTGGATTTAGAAGATGACCTTGGAGAAGTCTTTACTTATGTATTCAAAAGCAGAATACACTGACAAAAAAAGGAATGAAATGTTTGTAGCAATTAAAAAAGCACCATATCTCAGTGTACTCCATGAGGGGTTGTTTGAGGGGAAGAGAGGGTCAAGCAGTGTCCCATCTTGTAGGCTAATATGTGTGTCATAGTTCTGCTTTTGTGCAGGACCTGGGACTTAGGAGGCCCTCAGTACACGTGCTTGTACATGTTTGTTAAATAGAATAGTTACAGTTGACTATATTTTTTTTTCCCTAAAAGGTAGCTAAATCTTCTTTTCCCTCTTTGTCTTAAGTGAATTTTTATTTGCTCCTCATATCCAGTCACTCAGCTGTATCTTCTTTTTAAAATCTATGGCATTGCATCTTCTTTCCATTCCCATTTTCCACCACATTAATTCATTTCCTTACACTTTGTTCCTGAATTACGGCAATTTCTTACCTAAACCATCTGCTTTCACTTCTTTTCCATCTTCTAGTTCATCTGTACACTGCTATTAGACTAATCTTTTTTTTTAATTTACTCTTCCCCAAAACAGCTAGAATAGAACAATCTTTTTTTTTTTTTTTTTTTTAGAGACAGAGTCTTATTTTGTCACCCTCCGTAGAGTGCGGTGGCATCACAGCTCACAGCAACCTCCAGCTCTTGGGCTTCAGTGATTCTTTTGTCTCAGCCTCCAGAGTAGCTGGGACTATAGGTACCCACCACAAGGCCCAGCTACTTTTTTGTTGCAGTTTGTCTGGGGACAGGTTTGAAGCCTCCACCCTTGGTATATAGGGCTGGTGCCCTACTCACTGAGCCACAGGCACCACCCTAGAATAGAACAATCTTGAAATGCCACTTTCATCCAGTTACATGGATGCTGTCCCTCCTTCCTTCCAGTTTTCTTACAATTAACTGGTTTTCACAGCTTGGCTTTTCCTTACCGGTCATTGGACACATAATCTAATAACACAGTCATTGTATTATTGTTTAGCAGTGTGTATTTTGACTCTTCAGTTTCTACTATAAGCTCCTTGAAGGCAGTACCTCCTAGTTTCTGGCTTATGTTGTGTCTTAAGGGGAGTGTGAATGGATGACTCTGACTTGGTTCTAGCATTATGTTTAGGAAAATGCTGCTATTCTAATATTCTGAAAATCTGCTGAGAAATAAAGAGTGGAGTGGATTTTATTCCAAATTTCAAAAGTATTATAGCCTCTCTGTAACAGAACGTCGGGTAACATAATGTCTGCGATAATTTATAAAACATGCTGTAACTTTACTCATAGTTCTTTTTTTATATGACCCTTAATAAAAGCTATGCTTATAAAAACAAAAAACAAAAAACATTACTTCAGTTAAAGCTGATGAGTTCCAGGCACATAGCTCTCTTTTGATCTAATTGGAAAAATCAAATTAGATCATGAGACAGTGACGTGCCTGGACCTCATCAGCTTTACTCCTTGTTGAAGTTGCTTTTGATATATCGTGGTGTTCCCAGAACCTAATAGTATCCAGCACATAATATGTGTAGGTGCTTGAAAATATTTGAATGAATGATTTAATGTAAGAATATAAAGTAAAATTCTTAGTGTAATGGATGAGTAGTCTGGCCTTTTGTTTTGAATTATTTGTCAGATTTTTACAACATTTTTTTAATAAAAATTATACAGGCTTATTGAAGAAAGTTTAGAAAGTATAGAAAGCCAAAATAAAATATTATCTCATCATTCAAATATTGCCATTGATGACATTTTGTTAGGTATGCGTAGTTAGGGACATTTTTAAAAAAACTAAATTGGGGGGTCTTCATTAATTTCTAATCTCCATTTTTTTGCTTAATATATATCTTGAATATTTCTCATGTACTTAAATTTTCTCCAACTTCATTTAAGTTCCATTATATAATGTACTATAATTTAATTACTTTTTATTGTTGAACCTTTAGATCATTTTCTATTTTTCCCCATTAAGAAAAATACTGCAGGCTCGGCGCCCGTAGCTCAGTGAGTAGGGCACCAGCCACATACACTGAAGGTGGTGGGTTCGAGCCCCTCTTGGGCCAGCTAAACAACAATGACAACTGCAACCAAAAAATAGCTGGGCATTGTGGTGGGTCCCTGTAGTCCCAGCTGCTTGGGAGGCTGAGGCAAGAGAATTGCTTAAGCCCAAGAGTTTGAGGTTGCTGTGAGCTGTGATGCCATGGCATTCTGCTGAGGGTGACATGGTGAGACTCTGTCAAAAAAAAAAAAAAAAAAAAAAAGGAAAAGGAAAAAAAAGAAAACTGCAGTGCATAAACTATGTGTATGACATAACATTGGTCAAGTGTTTATGCTTTCATTGTTTCAGCAAGCTTTTTTTTTCTAAAGTATGTACTGTATGTAAAGTTTAGTGAGAAAGATTGTTCAGCAAAAGAATGGAGTATAAACTAGTTATATACTGACTGTCTCCTCCATATGATTGATCTCTACAGGAAGATTTGCACGTGTTAAATGGAAGCCCTTGGCCCATGCTTCAAAGATGGGTTATAGGTACCAGTTTTGTTTGACTAGGACAGATCTAGTTTACACCTGTTGTCTCAATATATTTATTGGTGCCCCCTTTCACTCTCAAGAGTGTACTCGTTTGGGCTTAATTGTATGCTTCTGTAGTTGTAGGAACTGTAAACCAGACAGTACATGTAACTATAGAATAAGCCTGACTATATTCCTGGAGTGTCAGTTCTGCTACATAGTAAGATATTAAAAACATTTCGTTTATATGATGAACACTTACTAACCGTCTATTAAGTGCGTTTTCCTAGGTGCTAGGAATAAATCATTACGTCAACATTCACCAAGTACAGAAGCAGGGAGTGTAGTTAAGGAGGCTATTGTTATATTAAAGCCTACTTGGATGTATAAAATATGGGCATTTAAATTATTTTTTAGCAAGTCATGGACTTTTTAGGGTCTTCACTCTAATACTCCAAGTATGTATTTGTCCCTGTCTTTAACACTGTTGTCCAACTTTTGAACTGAATGCTTTTTTCCGCTTTCTCCCGTTTCCCACTTCAGAATTTGAGGATATCACATTCACTTCAGTCCTAGGAAATTTTGCTGTTGTTTAAAAATACCAAAGTTGTTCTGTATTGACAGTAAACTTTAAACATATTTTGAGTTTTTTAAATATGAGTAAGTTGGCAGCACCTGTAGCTCAGTGGGTAGGGCGCCAGCCACATACACTGAGGCTGGCAGAGTCTAACCCAGCCTGGGCCAGCTAAAAACAATGGTGACAACTGCAACAACAACAACAAAATAGCTGGGTGTTATGGTGAGTGCCTGTAGTCCCAGCTACTTGGGAGGCGGAGGCAAGAGAATCGCTTAAGCCCAAAGGTTGCTGTGAGCTGTGATGCCAGAGCACTCTACTGAGGGCAACATAGTAACACTCTGTCTCATAAATAATAAATAAGTAAAAAATAAAATAAATAAATATGGGTAAGTATATAAGAATCAACTAGTCATGTGGAAGCGCATTAAGCTTACATAGCTATTCACATGGCTTGTGCATTCCCACATTTTTTAAAAATTTTATTTCTTATAGCATAACTATGTACATTAATGCAATCATGGGGTACAGTGTGCTGTTTTCATATACATTTTGAAATACTCTCATCAAACTGGTCAACATAACCTTATGTCATTTTCCCAGTTATTGAGTTAAAACGTTCATAGTCTGCTTTTAGAATGCATTCTCACATTTACTGTAATTTCTGAGGGGGCAGTTAGCCAGTATCTCTACTACTACTTAGCAGCTCATGCTTATGCAAAGTGAAAGTCCAAAGTACAGAGCTCATAGGAAAACCATAGACTGTTATAATTGGAATGTAAAGTTTGTCTGATTCAACCCCTTTGTTTTACAAGTTAAGGAACTGATGGTTCATGACAAGATTTGAATCCAGATCTTTAGATTCCAGGGTCCTCTCTTTCAGCGCCATCCAATGAAACTTTCTGTGACAGTGGAAATGTTTCTGTACTCTCACCTGTGGCTAGTGCAACTTGGGGAAATAATTTTAGCTTTAATTAATTTTAAAAAAATTTTATTTTTCTTTTTGAGACAAAGTCTCACTGTGTTGTCCATGCTAGAGTTCCATGTAGTCACACCTCGCTCACAGCAACCTCAAACTCCTGGGTTCAAGTGATCTTCCTGCCTCTGCCTTCGAAGTAGCTGGGACTACACAGTGCCCCCTGCCATGACGCCTGACTAATTTTTCAACTTTGAAGTTGAAATTGAAAGTTCTTTCAAAATTTTCAGCCCCTTTTTCAACAGGGGTCTCACTCTTGCTCAAGCTGGTCTCTAACTCCTGAGCTTAAGCTCCTACCTTGACCGCTTGGAGTGCTAGGATTACAGGTGAGATCCACTGTACCCAGCCAATTACTTTAAATTTTAGTAGCTACATGAAAGTAGTGGGCAGTACAGTTATTTCATCCTACTACAGAGTCTTCAGTATTATTAATCACACACAGAAACAAAACATGCACACAAACACTGGAATACAATTAGTAATAAAACAGCTAACAACATCAAAATATTTCATCATTATCTAAACACCATTAATTACAAGGTGCACAATTATTTTATGTTACTTTTAGAAGTGCTCCCAATTACACGGTGACAATGCTTTTCTCTCAAGGGTTAAAGAAGTGCTTCTTCAAGTCACTAACACCTATTTTGTAAGTTCTGATGCTAGCTGACAACAATTGTAACATGGATCCCAATTCCGGAGTTGATAAAATTATGTCTCAGACTCAAAGAAATGTAACATTAAATTAGTGCCTGTTGGTGGTGCCTTTCCTGTGACATTGTGGAATTTGAAGCTGTTTTGAACTGACACTCAATTAGGAAAGATTTTAATGGACTATGGCAACTGTAGACTGCTAGAAAGCCAGCTTTTCCCCCAGGCCTTGGTTTTGGCTTCCAGAGTGAAGTAGTGTCATAGTTGATAGTGAGGTAGCTCATGCTGCTGATACTGTCTTTGGCTTCATTTGTTGTGACTTTTTTTTTCCCCCTCCAGCTATATCTGGATGTCCATTATGATAATAATTGTTTATTCAACCAGTATTCCAGGCACTGTTCTAACTAGGAGCTGAGTATATTGTGGTGAATTGTACAAACAGAGGACCTGACTTGATGGAGCTTATATTATAACAGAAGGGGCAGACAGTGAAAAATTAAGGAGGATAATTTTATAGTGGATAAGTACTCTGAAGACAATAAACAGGGTAATAGGAGGAATGCCAATTTAAGTAAACTATGACAATTAAGCAAGTTCATGAAGTTACAAGGGAAGAGCATTTCAAGTGAGGGACTAATGAGAACAAAAGCCCTTAAGAAATAGTGTTAATAACAGTAACTATAACATAAGAGTTACCATAGACATTTGTCTATTTACTGTGTGCCCAGCATTGTGTTGAAAGCTTCACTTATAGGTATTATTTCATTTAATCTGCACACTATCTAAATGCCGTGGGTACTGTTATTGTTCCTATTCTATAGATAGAGAAAACTAAGATTCACAGAGATAAGCTATATGCAGAAGTAAAGTCATACTGGCTTTTGAATAGTGGAGCTGGTATTCTAACTTCCCACCCTTCCGATTTCCAGACTGGTACACATAATTGCTGTGTTACATTGCCTCTTGCATTAAAATCCATGAAGACCTGGTATGGTAGCTCACACCTATAATCCTAGCTTTAGGAGATCCAGGCTGGAGAATCACTTGAGACCAGGAGTTACTAGACTGGGCAACATAGTAAAACACCCATTTCTACAGAAAATTTTTAGCTAGGCATGGTAGCAGGCGCCTATAGTCTTACCTATTCAGGAGAGTGAACCAGGAGGATTGCTTGAGCCTAGGACTTTGCGATTGCAGTGATCTATGATTATGCCATATGCTTCTGTATTCCAGCCCAGTTTAAGTAGTAAGTTCTTCCCATTTCCTGAGATGGGTTGATAGAGTAGGAAGAACCCTGGCGTAGATCTTCCTGGCCTCTTACTTGGTCTTCAGCTTATGTTTCTCTTGCTGTTTAAGTCCATTCTCCACTTGTCATTTTTTCAGCTTAAAAACTTCCCATGGCTTTTATTTGCATTCTCTACTTTCCTCTTCCTCAGCCACATTTTATATCTCTCTGCCCGCCTCCATCAGCCATGCCTTTTTCCTTTTCCATGTCTTTACATACATTTCCTTCCTAAATGTCTTTTTCCATTTTTGCTACATGGTGAATGAATGCTTCAGAACATAGCTTAGCTGTCCCCTGAAGGCTTCCCAGCACCTTCTGAAGTGCTTATCACCCTCCCAATATTATGCATTCCATTATTATAATTATCACTTTGTACAAGAGTGATAACATCTGTCTCCTCCAGTAGACTTTTAAGCTCCCAGTGGCTGTACCACATTTATTCATTTTTTTAATATGCCCACTGCTGAGCTTTTTATAAAGTGTTTGTTAAATGAATGAGTTCTGTAGACATCAGTAATATCACTGTGAAATTAGGCAAATTACTTAACTTCCCTGAAAAATCAAGATAATAATTCCTGTTCTGCCATTATCACAGCGCTATTGTGACAGTCTGAAAAGTTAGTGCATTATGAAAGTGCTTTGAAAATGTCTTAAACTGTTACTCTGTGCAGAATATTATTATAATTTAAAGTAGCTGATGCTTGGCCTAGATATTATAAAATGTGAAGGCTTTTATGTAGTACTCTTTTGTATCTAGTAGTATATTGGATTTTGTGTTATTGCCTCCTGTTATTTTAACCATGTTTTCATAAAGAGCTTATATTTATTTGAAAGTAGCAGTTTATCTGCTATCAAGGATAAAAGATACTAGTGACTGGGACCAATTTTTAAAAATATTTTTTAACATGCCTGAGAGCTTTAGTAGGCTTCCTTGCTGAGACTAAACCATGAATATTCACTATATAAGACTTTTCTAAGTCTGTCTGATTTTGTATCTTTGTGGGAAGGAAACAGTTTTCAAGGTCATTGTATCCTTGTCATGCCATCTAGTGATCACAAAATATTTAGTTACTTTAAAGCTTAGCTTCTTTGTGTTGTAGTGTATGCAGTAACAGTGTATCTGTTAGTGTGTAATTCCGGTGAGGTAGAAATTTGCTGTGTGCAATTCTGGGACTCATTTTTTTGTCCGTTCAAGAGGTATATGTGAATTAATAGCAACTTGATGGAGTTTTAATTATTATCATTTTAAGTTATATTAAAACTTTTATTTATAATTATTACTTATGTGTTAGAATTTATTTCATTGAGGTTTTTAATTTATGAAGCTATAAAATATACTCTCATTGATAATAACTATACATTTTTATTTTCCTAATAGGCATTAAAAAAGATATTGAGAAGCTTTATGAAGCTGTACCACAGCTTGGTAATCTGTTTAAGATTAAGGACAAAATTGGAGAAGGTACTTTGGGATATAATTTATTATTTTTACAAGTTTTATTTTCCTTCTATAATCTTGGTTTTCATTACTATTATTAAAAAATATATTACTTCTTTAAATATTAAGACCATGGTTATATGACTAAATAAGATAATAGCTTTTCTTCTTTTGTGGAAATAAAGAATAAATAATATTTATAGTAAAATGAACAGTCCTATTTTAATCTATTATGTCACTAAAATAATTTATAATCTTTTAGCATTGTTCCAGTAATATTTTTAAAAACTGAGTGCTGAAAAATCTAATAAATTGTTTTACAGGCACTTTCAGCTCTGTTTATTTGGCCACAGCACAGTTACAAGTAGGACCTGAAGAGAAAATTGCTCTAAAACACTTAATTCCAACCAGTCATCCTATAAGAATTGCAGCTGAACTTCAGTGCCTAACAGTGGCGGGGTAGGCAATTTAATAGTGAATGGCTATGTATAATTTATAAGTTTTAAAGTAGATGCTTAATAGGGATGATGAGCTTGTACATGAATCACATAACATTTTCCAGTCAAGTGTTTGCAATTTGCTAGTACTTTTCTCTAACCTTGCAGTAGTTATTTAAATTTATAGTAATTCTTTTAGAGTGGATTTCCCTTGAGGCTCAGCTTGACTTCTCATTCTTTTGCTACTTTTTGGAACCTTTCTGCCAAATCATAAGCCTTGGCTTTCATAGTTTATAATTTTTTTGTTTGTTTTTGTAGAGACAGTCTCATTCCATTGCCCTCGGTAGAGTGCTGTGGTGCAGCTCACAGCAGCCTCCAACTCCATTGGACTTAGGTGGTTCTCTTGCCTCAGCCTCCTGAGTTGCTGGGACTACAGGCACCCGCCACAATGCCTGGCTTTTTTTTTGTTGGAATTTGGCCGGGGCCAGGTTTGAACCTGCCACCCTTGGTATATGGGGCCATTGCCCTACTCAGTGAGCCATAGGCGCCGCCCTATAATGTTTTTCTCTTTAACGTAGGGCATTCACATTTCACATCTCCCTAGTTATTGACAATCTCATCTTACATTTATTTTTTATTTTATTTATTTATTTTTTTGAGACAGAACCTCAAGCTGTCGCCCTGGGTAAAGTGCTATGGCATCACAGCTCATAGCAACCTTCAGCTCATGGGCTCAAGCAATTTTCTTGCTTCACCTCCCAAGTAGCTGGGACAGCAGGTGCCCGCCACAATGCTCTGCTGTTTTTTTGGTTGCAGTCGTCATTGTTGTTTGGTGGGCCTGGGCTGGATTTTTTTTTTTTGCTTGGGGCTGGGTTTGAACCTACCACCTCCGGCATATGGGGCCAGCGCCCTACCCTTTTGAGCTACAGGCACCGCCCCCTGGGCTGGATTTGAACCTGCCAGCTCAGGTGTATGTGGCTGGTGCCCTTAGCCTTCTCATCTTACATTTAGAACAACAGAATCATGGTGTATCTTTCTCCTTGGTTTCTCTGAGCTAGGTCATTAATATCAATACATGGGCATGATCTAGTATTTTTTTTTTAATTGTTGGGGATTCATTGAGGGTATAAGAAACCAGGTTACACTGATTGCATTTGTCAGGTAAAGTCCCTCTTACAATTGTGTCTTGCCTCAAAAGGTGCGTCACATACCCAGACCGCACCCCTTCCTCCTTCCCTCTCTCTGCTCTTCCTTTCCCTTAATCCTCCTCTTTCTCTCTCTATCTCTCTGCTCTCCCTTCCCTACCCTCCATGATCTAGTATCTTACTCCTCCTGAACTTCCATCCCTGTTCCAGCTGCTCCATCATTTCTGCCCTCTCCTTCATAGCCAGATTTCTCAAGAATTATCTACACAGACTCTTTTCAACTTCCACACCCCTCTTCTACTACCTGCACACTTCAGTGTGGCAGCTCTACTCCATGCTAAACTGAAGGTACTTTGGTTAAAGTCAGCCCTAACTGTAGGCATCGTTTAATGTAATAGCTTTGAACCATCGTCCTTTGGCTTTGGTACTACCACACCCTACTTGTTTTCTTCCTTATTTGGCCTTTCATTTTCAGTACCTTTGTCAGTTCATCCTCTTGTACCTGATCCCTAAATGTTGGAGTTCTTCAGTGCTCAATCTTTGGCATTCTTTCTCTGTATTCTTCCTTAGTACCCTATATTTCCACATGGCTGACAGTAACAATTCCCAAAAGTAATATCTAACTTCAGACCTTTTATCTTAACTGCAGATTTGTACCTATTTGACATTTCCAGTTGGGTGCCTGATTGATATCTCAAACTTAATATGGCAAAAACTAAATTTTAACCCATTTTCCCTGCCAAAAACACCCATCAGAACAAATATTCTTATTTATCCACCTCCATAAATGTCACCACCATCCATCCACCTAATGAATCATTCCAGAAACCTAGTTTCTCCATTTCTCTTCTAAACCACATCCAAGTCCTTATTGCCTCCAAAATATATCTAAAGAACTCCTGCATCTCTTTCTGCTTTCTCTACCATCACCTCAGCCCAAGCCTAGACTACTCCTGTAGCCTGCTTCTTCGTTTATTCCTTTAACTCCATCTTGACACAGCAGCCAGAATGATCATTAAAATACAAAATGTATATGTATATAACATAAACCAGATGTTAGTTCCACAACTTCAAATTATTTTTTAAAATGTATTACTATTACCTTCATATCTGCTACTATGCCAATTTGTTCTTTACCTTTACTTCTCATTCTGCTGCTTCCCCGGTTAAAACTATAACTATCTCATGTTTGAATTATAGTAAACTTATAACTGGTAGAAATTTTGTTTTAAAAGAAAACTTTAATATAAGTCACTTAAATGTTTATACTGTCTTATATGATGATTTAGAAGTCAGTTTTCTAGCAAATATGTATATGTTGCTAAAAAACGAGGCATAAAGTCTCAGTTCATTTGACCTTTCCTCTACAGTTCATTGTGCTTTTTTCCACTAGGGGGCAAGACAATGTCATGGGAGTTAAATACTGTTTTAGGAAAAATGATCATGTGGTTATTGCTATGCCATATCTGGAGCATGAGTCCTTTTTGGTAGGTTTTAATATTTCTTTCTAAACATTTAATTGAAAACAATTTTCATCCATAACTCATTTCAATCATAACTTTATTTTAGGACATTTTGAATTCTCTTTCCTTTCAAGAAGTACGGGAATATATGTTTAATCTGTTCAAAGCTTTGAAACGCATTCATCAGTTTGGTATTGTTCACCGTGATGTTAAGCCCAGCAATTTTTTATATAACAGGCGTTTAAAAAAGTAAGTATGAAGAGTACCTAGGAAATATTTACTTGAATGAATTTGTGCTAGGGGTCTATCTCTCCCTTTTTTATGTATGTATTTTTTGGAGACAGTGTCTCCCTTCGTTGCCCAGGATGGAATACAATGGTTTCATCATAGCTTACTGCAACCTCATGCCTGGGCTTGAGTGATCCTCCTGCCTCAGCCTCCCAGGTGTCTGGGACTTTAGATCCCCACCAACATACCTGACTGACTTTTCTATATTTTGTAGAAGCACAGTCTTACTCTTGCTCAGGCTGGTCTTGAATTTCTGAGATCAAGTGATCCTCCCACCTTGGTGTCCCAGAGTGCTAGGATTACCAGCATGAACCACCATGCCCGGCTATCTCTTTTTTTTTTTTTTTTTAAATAAAATATTTTTATTGTCTATATTTCAGGTATTCAATGTGATATTGTGGGTACATAATAAAAGGTTACCATAGTGAAGCAATAAACATTCATCATCTCAGTTACCCATTTTTTATTGTTTTTCTAGCAAAAGCAGCTGAAATTTACTCACTTGGCTTGTCATGTACAGTATAATTTTATTTATTTATTATTTAGCATATCTCTAGATGTTATTCTGTTTATCTTGTACTTTGTGTCCTCCAGTGTACATCTCTTAGACACAGTTCATACTGCCATGGCCATGCACAGATTATTTCTGTTTCAAGTTTTCATTGTAATTGAGATGGGAAATGAAGTGAAAAAGAAGATATCCTTGTATTAGTAAAATAGTGTACATCATTAGATGTACCATGGTTTGGTGGAAGTGGGGCTTAGCTAAAGAGGACTTAGAAATCTTTTCTAACCTAACACATCTCTTATCTCTGGGCTTCATTTTTCTTTTCTAGTAAATGAGAGATTGAATCACATGATAGTTAATATCCTGTTTCAACACTAAAGTTGTATTTATATGTATCTTTGTATTTAATGGTGATTAGGTACATAGAGTCATTATAAGCTGAAAAGAACTTAATGCTGTTTATAGAATGGATCATGTTAAGTGTGATAAGAATAAAACTACAAGTTCTTTTTTATGGAGACATAGTCTCACTTTGTCACCCTTGGTAGGGTGCCATGGTGTGATATCTCACACCATGATAGCAACCTCAAACTCTTGGGCTCAAGTAATTCTCTTGCCTCAGCCTCCCAAGTAGCTAGGACTGCAGGCACCAGCCACAATACCTGGCTATTTTTAGAGACAAGGTCTTGCTCTGGGCTCAGGCTGGTCTTAAAACTGGGAGCCCAGGCAATCCACTTGCCTTGGCCTCCCAGAGTGTTAGGATTATAGGCGTGAGCCACTGCAAAAACTATAATTTCTCTTTTGGGCTTTTAGGCTCCTGACTTTTCTCTAAAGTTCTTTTCTCTAAGTAGCATTTTAAAACCAGAATTTTATTTTTTTACCTTGCTTAATTAGAAGTTATCTGCTATGCTGCTATCTTTGCCACCATTAGAGAACAAAGAATTGCGCTTACATCATGTACTGCTCTTTAGCTTTATCAGCACAGGTCATTGGAAAAGAGAGAAAAGACTGATTGTTGGATATATCTTTCTTTTTTTTTTTTTAAAGGAAGCAGCAGCTCAATTTTTATTTCAGGGTCTCTGATTAGGACTTTTAATCTAGTCCAGTCAAATTATTTTTGATAAAATCAAAGTGAAGAAAAAACATTTCAGCCTGGGGTATCTTTCTTAATTTTCAATCTAGTGAGCTATTCTTGCTTTGTCTGGAAAGCTTATTTTTCTTACCTTTTTTCAGGAATGTTATAAATTCTTAATTGATTCCCAAAAGAATTAGCATTTTTATATGAGGATGGTTTGATGTTATGATGTTACTAAGCTTTACTCATTAAAAGGAGTAAAAATGCTTAATTTTGTTTTTTAGATACGCCTTGGTAGACTTTGGTTTGGCCCAAGGAACCCATGATACAAAAATAGAGCTTCTCAAATTTGTCCAGTCTGAAACTCAGCAGGAAAGTTGTTCACAAAACAAATCCCACACAATCACAGGAAACAAGATTTCTTTGAGTGACCCAGCACCTAAGGAGCCGGATCAACAGTCTACCACAAAAACTTGTGTTAAAAGACCCTACACAAATGCACAAATTCAGATTAAACAAGGAAAAGACGGAAAGGTTCTACCTCTTTTATTTCTTAAGCATTGACACTGTTTTAGAAATGTACTCCTTCAACCAATAGAGGGAGATATAATACTAGGATAGTACTTCTAATTTTAAAAACTTCTTTTTACATTTGTTATAGGTGTTCAGTTGTTTAGATTGTATAATAAAATTTACACTGAAGCATTTTGCTCATTATTTCAAAACTAAAATTTATTTTTGCCAATTTATAATATTTTGCCATTATGTATTAAAAATTATGTGACAAAAATAGCAAATCATTTTCCCTGCATGTTAAAAAGTTCAGAATAATTATCATTTTTGAAAGAAAGCATTAATTATAGGAGAAAAATTCTGAAGTGTCTATCTCCATTTTAGCTGCACAGCAAAATGTAGCATCCATGCAGGTGGTTTTGAATTTTTTAGTTATATCTGTTTGTGGACTGTGATAACATTGTGTATGGGTGTTGAGTTCTGTCTAGACTATTTTCTCCTTTCACAGAAGTGTTTTGGTGCCTGAGAATGACTTGGATACAGCATATTTCATGTCACTTAACTCTTTAAAACTGGTGGCAGAGTACAGCTGGCAGAAAGTGTTACAGATATAATCCTTATTTTCCTTGTTTTTGTTGGTATTGTAGGAGGGATCTGTAGGCCTTTCTGCCCAGCGCTCTGTTTTTGGAGAAAGAAATTTCAATATACACAGCTCCATTTCACATGAGAGCCCTGCAGTGAAAGTAAGTAATGTAGCTTAATAGTGCAATGGTCAGTCAGCCATACATTCGGGAATCTAGGTAATCACTAGATTAGCATGTAATATCAGCAGTTTTTTAAAAGTAGGGTTTGCCTTTGGCAAAGGTATTATTGCTTTGAGCATTTAATCAGAACTTTGGTTTTCTTCAACTTTTCTCTGAACTTTTCTGGTGAAATTTTTCATCATTTTTTGGTTAGCTGACTATTGTTGCTGTTTTCTTAGAGGGACATTTTAGAATATTAAGGCCTTTTCTATCATTGCTGGAATGTGGGCTCCCAAATTGTAATACAGTTCTGACATATAGTTGATAGCATAAAGATGTTGGTAAAGTTAATGAAATTGTTGTCAGTCAGTGTTAGATGGTTTTAAATTAACTTACATCTTGCAGCAGCTGGACAGCATGAGGCAATACATTAAAACTCTGACTTTAGCCAATGTAATTGTGCAGTTTACAGTTCTGAAATGGAGTTAGACACTAGAATGTTACTGTTTTATACTTTTTGTAATACATTAAGAAAAGTTCTAATAAAGAATAATAAGTCAAATATTTGCTAAACTAGGACTAATTAGATTTTAATACATGTATAAGGTTATAGGTAAACTCAGAAAGATCTAAACATTGTAATAGACAACTGTTCATTTACAATTCAGCAGCACATTCAGTGCCTTTTAGTTATGCTTTTTGCCATGCTAATATTTGAGAACATCATGTTAAGTGTCATGAAAATAGAAAATTTGACTTTTCTTTTACAGCTTATGAAGCAGTCTAAGACTGTGGATGTACTATCTAGAAAGTTAGCAACAAAAAAGAAGGCTATTTCTACAAGAGCTATGAATAGTGGTGTGACGAGGAAAACTGCCAGTTCTTGCCCAACTAGCCTGCCCTGTGACTGCTATGCAACAGATAAAGTTTGCAGTATTTGCCTTTCAAGGTAATATTTTTGATGGTTTTATAAAATCACTAGCATGCTGCCAGCCAAGGTTAGAAATTGCATTGATTTTGCTGGATGATTGATTAAGTGAGTGAAAGGGCACAAGGTAGATCTGTAAACTACACGAGCATTGATAAGAGCAGTACTTGAGCAAAAGATAACTATTGTCACATATTGCTCATTTGACACGGACATGCCATTTGGAAAATATTTTTGCTTTTAATACAAATAATTGGTGTGGTGGTGGGGAGAATAGGCTTTTTAGAGGCTTAGAATTCAACATTTTGCTTGCTGATATAATCTTTCTTTTTTTTTTTATTCCTGCCTATGTGGAATAATCAGAACCAAGTAGCAGAGCTCTTCTTTTACTCCCATCTTCAAATCTTTGGCTCATAAATTCCTTCCTTTCTTTTAAGACTTAGCTTTCCTATAATCCTAGTACTCTGGGAGGCTGAGAAGGGTGGATTCCCTGAGCTCACAGGTTTGAGACCAGCCTGAGCCAGGCGAGACCTTGTCTCTAAAAAAAAAAAAAAAAATAGCTGGGTGTTGTGGCAAGCACCTGTATTCCCACCTACTTGGGAGGCTGAGGCAAGAGAATTGCTTGAGCCCAAGAGATTGAAGATGCTGTGAGCTATGATGCAACATCACTCTGCTGAGGTCAACAAACTGAGACTCTGTCTCAAAACAAAAAGACTTAGCTTTCATCAAGTCTTTCCTGATTAACTCAAATATATAAGTGAATAAGTAATTACCCCTAAC
The DNA here is from genome assembly GCA_963575145.1 of Galago senegalensis. Taxonomy (NCBI): domain Eukaryota; kingdom Metazoa; phylum Chordata; class Mammalia; order Primates; family Galagidae; genus Galago; species Galago senegalensis. The sequence goes on from CAUYTI010110631.1 coordinate 17,880, forward strand.
AAATGAAGTTGCCTGAAAAACATCTCTTGGAGTAAGCCAAGAACTAGAAGGGGGAACAGCCAGAAAAAGCAAAATCTAGGATGTTTATTATGATAGATTTACTTTATTTTTTTCCATTTTTTATTTTTTTTTAGAGACAGATTCTCACTTTGTTGCTCTCAGTAGAGTACGGTGATATCACAGCTCACGGCAACCTCCAGTTCTTGGGCTTAGGTGATTCTCTTGCCTTAGCCTCCTAAGTAGCTGGGACTACAGGAACCTGCCACAGTGCCTTTAATTTTTGATTAAAATTACTTGTTATTGTATAAGATTTATTTTATAATAACTTCGTATAGATATCAAGGCAAAGTTTTCTGTGAACTAAATTAATAAGTATTATTTTTGGGACTTTAGTTCAACTTTAACATAACTAAAGAAATCTTATTTCATTATAAGACGTCAGCAGGTTGCCCCTAGGGCAGGTACACCAGGATTCAGAGCACCAGAGGTCTTGACAAAGTGCCCCAATCAAACTACAGGTATGTTGCACTAGAAATACAGAAACCAGTTCAAATAGATTGTTTTATGATCTTTGTCTATTTATGACTAATATTTGAGTTCTGCTTTTAATTGAATTATGTAAGTATGTTCTAGCAGTGTGGTATTCTCATTTTGGATATGCTGCTATTCTTTATGAAAGTTTTTTTTTTAATCCTCCCTTTGTTTCTTAACATTTTTTCCCCATAGATTCCATTTTGCTTATTTACTTACAAGATGACATCACTCTTATGGAAAAAAAATTATGTTAGTTTTTGCTAACTTAAGACTTGCAGGGTTTTATCTGTTTGCCTCATACCTTAAAAGTTTTCTGTGATATGTTTGATTAAAATTACTTGTTATTGGCTCAGCGCCTATAGCTCAACCGGCTAAGGCGCCAGCCATGTACACCTAAGGTGGTGGGTTCGAATCCCCAGCCCGGACCCGCCAAACAACAATGACGGCTGCAACCAAAAAAATAGCCGGGCATTGTGGCGGGTGCCTGTGGTCCCAGCTACTTGGGAGGCAGAGACAAGAGACTCGCTT
>CAUYTI010110632.1:0-24425 GCA_963575145.1 Galago senegalensis
CAGCCCTTTACAGAGGACATTTTTTTTTTTTTTTGAGACAGAGCCTCAAGCTGTCCCCCTGAGTAGAGTGCCGTGGCATTACAGCTCACAGCAACCTCCAACCCCTGGGCTCAAGCGAGTCTCCTGCCTCCGCCTCCCAAGTAGCTGGGACCACAGGCACCCGCCACAACGCCCGGCCATTTTTTGGTTGCAGCCGTCATTGTTGTTTGGCGGGTCTAGGCTGGGGATCCGAACCCGCCACCTTAGGTGGCTGGCTCCTTAGCTGATTGAGCCACAGGCGCTGAGCCTACAGAGGACATTTTTTATGTTAATATACAAAATTATATGAAAATGCACTCTGGGACCTCATCATTCTTCCCTGTGCAGAATGTGGTAAGAGGTGGCGAAGCAAGTATGTGTTTGCCCGCCCAAACTCTGCTCCCCTTCTGGTGGCAATGGAGCCCAAAGGAAATGTCTTTCCTCCAGCGTGTGCTGACTTCTTGGGGCTGTCAATCAAAATATCCTACCCAGTCCTGAACAATAGGGGCATGTGACCCAGGCTAGGCAGCCAGACCCTCTCTGAGGACCCTGAGTCCTGAGGAGGAGGTGCAAGTGTTGGGGCTCCCTGTTTATTTCAGCAGTGGGGTCATGATGAACTATCAGTCAGCACCTGGAGCTTGCTGGCCTTCTAGAGAGGGTCTGGGGCCCCTTCCTGGGCTGATGTTTGAGCTCCATGTGGCATACAGAAAGCCATTCTTTTTCCTTCCAACAAATTCTCATTTTGCTTAGGAAAGGTGGCTTTGTTAAATAAGTTAAGTATCCTAACTGGTATAGTTGTTATCCTAGTAGTGGACTTTTTTTTTGAGACAGTCTCAAGCTGTCACCCTGGGTAGAGTGCTGTGGTGTCACAGCTCACAGCAACCTCAGACTCTTGGGCTTAAGTGGTTCTCATGCTTCAGCCTCCCAAGCAGCTGGAACTACAGGGGCTTGTCACAAAACCTGAATTTTTTCTTTCTTACTTTCTTTTTTTAGAGACAGAGTCTCACTTTCTTGCCCTCAGTAAAGTGCTGTAGTATCACAACTCACAGCAACCTCCAGCTCCTGGGCCTAGGTGATTCTCCTGCCTCAGCCTCCTGAGCAGCTGGGACCACAGGAACCTGCCATAACACTTGGCTATTTTTTTGTTGCAGTTTGCCTGGGCTGGGTCTGAACCCGCCACCCTCGCTATATGGGGTGGCACCCTACTCACTGAGCTCAGGCTTTTGTTGTTGTTGTTGTTGTTGCAGTTGTCATTGTTGTTTTAGTGGGCCTGGGCTGGGTTCGAACCAGTCAGCCCTGGTGTATGTGGCTGGCACCCTGCCACTGAACTACATGTGCCGCCCAGTAGAGGACTTTTTTTCTTTTTGTAGAGACAGAGTCTCACTCTATTGTCCTCAGTAGAGTGCTGTGGCATCATAGCTCACAGCAACCTCAAACTCTTGAGCTCAAGCACTTCTCTTGCCTCAGCCTCCCAAGTAGCTGGAACTACAGGCACCCACCACAAAGCCCAGCTATTTTTTTTGTTGCAGTTTGGCCAGGCTGGGTTTGAACCCACCACCCTTGGTATATGGGGCCGACACCCTACCCACTGAGCCACAGGCGCCTCCCCTGGTAGTGAACTTTTAAATTGAAATAGTAGTCCTTGGGTTGTGCTCCCTCCAGCAGGTTCATTATAGCCCTCCCCCACCTTTTTTTAATCTTTGGAACTGATTTATTATATAATTTGCGGAATATAGAAAATAATCAGAGATCAAGAGGTGTGTTTTTTCGTAACTACTTGTATGACTTTTCTGCCTAGACTGTATTTCATACAGCAATCGATATATGTTGGGATATGTGAAGAAAATAGTGATTTCTAAACACCCCATATCAGGGTAGCACAGGAGAGGGGTATATGGTCAGTTCTATGAGAAATTCAGTCTATTCATTTACAACATGGAGACCTGCTTCCCCGAAGTACATGAGTGACTGTCTGGTTCATTATACTGTAAATCGTAACAGCTGTGTGGGGAATAAAACAATGATGCGAAGACAGACTCCCACTTCATTACGGCCTTTAAACCAGTGGTTCTCAACCTTCCTAATGCTGCGACCCTTTAATACAGTTCCTCATGTTGTGGTGACCCCCAACCATACAATTATTTTCACTGCTACTTCATAACTGTAATTTTGCTACTGTTATGAATCGTAATGTAAATATCTGATATGCAGGATGTATTTTCATTGTTACAAAGGGGTTGCGACCCACAGGTTGAGAACCACTGCTTTAAAGACAAGATGGCTGAGCCTGGGAAAGGCCAGTTTCGTGGTCTGCATTACAGAGTCAGGCTAGGAGGTCTGGATTCTGTCAGTATTTTACTGTCTCCAAAGACAATGTTCCATCCCATCCCTGGTTCATGAAAAATGCTGAAGTTAATTTTCATAGCGTCTGCCTTTCTCAGATTGATAACCAGTCTCTGCTATGCAATTCCTTTTGGTAAATGCAAATTTTTAGTTTTTATGTTGTTTGCTTGCAACCCTTTCTGGTCAGTTTACTTAGGTAACTCAATCATTTACGGATGAAAGCCCTCGTTTGCTTGCTCGGAATGGGGGGACGGAAGAATGAGTCCAGGAACGGTTTGTGACAGATATTAGACCTTTGAGCTGCACGATTCTTGACATTGTTCCCAGCAATACAAATGTGGCTGAGTGGTCTGGACGCAGCAGAATCTAATCCCAACTGCCCAAGGGGGGTTAACGACTCAGAATGTACCTGAACCTGATGATACGAGGAAAAGCTTCTTGCCTGTGTTCCTGGATGATTTTGTTTTTTTTCAGTTTTTGGCTGGGGCCAGGTTTGAACCCACTGCCTCTGGTATATGGGGCTGGCGACCTACTCCTTTGAGCCACAGGCACTGCCCTGTTCCTGGATGATTTTGTCTGTTACTTGCTCTTTTCAGTGGGTAAAGTCATCTTGGACAAGGTGCCACACGGCATCTGCTCAAAATAGCTCTGGGTTCAAGAAGCAAGGAATTGGAGAGAGGACTTCGCCCAGCTCCCACCCCAATGCAGGTGCCCTCGGAAGCCACCTGACTCCTGCGCACAGGGGACAGGCTGAGGTTAGGGCTGGTTCCTGTCCCTGAGCTCCAGGGGGAAGGCAGCCTAAATGAGTCCAAGGGACTTGAGGCTGCCACTTTGGAGGGGTTAGACTAAAAGGTGAACGCCACACTGAGTTGCCAGGAATTTGCGAAGGCAGTGGCATTTGGACATGTGGAATTCAGGCCTGCCAATGAAGGTAGGAACATTTATTTCAGACAGAAAGGAATGCTGGGTAGTTAAATTGTTATTTACTTGTACTGTCTTTAGGTTCTGTATAATTTTCTTTCTTCTTCCTTCTTTTTTTTTTTTTTCGTAGCGACAGAATCTGACTTTATCGCCCTGGGTAGAGTGCTGTGACGTCACACAGCTCACAGCAACCTCCAACTCCTGGGCTTAGGTGATTCTCTTGCCTCAGCCTCCCAAATAGCTAGGACTACAGGCTCCTGCCACAATGCCCAGTTATTATTTTTTGTTGTTGTTGCAATTTGGTGAACCTGTCACCCTTGGTATATGGGGCTGGCACCCTACCCACTGAGCCACAGGCGCTGCCCAGGTTCTGTATAATTTTCTATCTCCTTCACAAGATTATTAACATTTTATTTACTTTTTCATTTATTTATTTTTTGAGACAGAGTCTCACTCTGTTGTCCTGGGCAGAGTGCTGTAGCATCATAGCTCACTACAACCTCAAACTTTTGGGCTTGTGCAATCTTCTTGCCTCAGCCTCCCAAGCAGCTGAGAGTATAGGAGCCTGCTACTTTTTCTATTTTTAGTAGCGGTGGTGTCTCCCTCTTGGTATTGAACTCCTGAGCTCAAGCAATCCACTTGCCTTCACTTCCCAGAGTGCTGGGATTACAGGTGTGAGCCACTGCTCCCAGCCCCAAGATCATTAAAATTTTAAATACAGGGGTCTTAGAGTTACTTTTTCTCAATGTATTCTATCATGGTGCTGGACAGGCAGAGTAAGCTTGATAAAGGCATGCTCGCTAATTGGCTAGGTTTTCATATTTTCACCTGATGAAATGGCCTTTCCTCTGCTCACAGCTGACCTCAACTTTGATTTGCTGAGGCAAACTGCAGCCAGGGATTGATTGCGTCTCACTGCAACAAATCCTGTGTGATTGGCCAGGAACATCAATCTGTTATAAACCCGTGTAGATCCTGCTTCTTTTGCCCCTGTAGCTGCTGGGCAGCTGTCAGACGCCACTGACTCCAAAGTCAATTGCTGAGCCTCAAATTGATTGGGTGAGTCATTGGCAATTTCTGAATGATTGAGCCAGTCACCTGGAATGCGATTTTTGAATTGAAAGTTTATATATTGTTTGGAAGGAACATGGTAGTCACGGCTAAAGAGGCAGAGAGGAAGAAATGGTAGAGCCTGGCTCATGGAGTGGGGGCATGTGGAATGGAGTCTTTACAGTTAGGCAGAAGAGCAGAGCTCAGCACATAAGCATTTCACTTTGATGCTAGTCTAAAATCAAGCTGCAGCCCGATGAGCTAGGAGGTGGTGTACTTTCTAGTTGTTGATGTGTTTCGTTTAGAAGAGAGGAGGTAGAAATGAGCTCAAGCTACCACCCCAAGGAGTTGCGAGTGGGTAGTCAGATCTGAGGCCTCCTGAAGTGGCCCTTGCAATGGAGACTGTTGGCCCTCTTGCTTTAGGGCTTGGCACTAAGGAAATGGAAATTTCTACTGGAATGAAGTGAGACAGACGGTAAGGTTGTTATCTGTGCTTAGTACCTTAAAGTGGTAATAATTAACTTGTTAGATCACTTTTGTTCCTTAGCAGGCATGGAGATGGTGGAGGGTGGAGGGAATAAAGGGAAACAAACATTTATCAAGGACGTAAGATGTGCCAAGCGCTGGGGCAGGAATAGCACCCACATATCTCATCAAATCCTCACCACTCTGGGACAGAAAAGCTTTTGATCTCAGATGCAAAGCTGGCCGAATTGACAGCACTTCACTGTAGACCAGCACAAGCCCCTCCTGTTTCACTTGTTTTTATGCCATTTTGTCTTATTCTCCATGTCCATTCCTCAGTCTTCCCAATGCCAGCATTCTAATATGTTTGTGTATGTTCTTTGTACCATTTTTGTGTGTTTATATTTTATACTCAGATGGCATGGTAGATTTCATCCTGCTTTCTTCTTCTTTTTTCTGTCAACCACTACTTAAAACAACTTTATTAGGCAAAAAATTGGAACTTTTTCTTTCTGAGACAGAGTCTCACTATGTTGCCCTCAGTAGAGTGTGGTGGCATCACAGCTCACAGCAACCTCCAACTTCTGGGCTTAAGCGATTCTCTTGCCTCAGCTTCCCGGTAGCTGGGACTACAGGCACCCTCCACAATGCCTGGCTGTTTTTTGTTATTGTCATTGTTGTTTAGCAGGCCCTGGCCAGGTTTGAACCCACCAGCCCTGGTGTATGTGGCTGGCGTCCTAACCACTGAACTACGGGCCTAAAAAATTGAAACATTAAAAAAGCAGAATGATATCATGAAGTGTACTGTACTTATCACTCAAAGGCAGGTGCAAACTTGCAGCTGATTCTCTTTCATGCGTACCCCTGTTCATTCCCACTTCTCCCAGATTACTTTGAAATAAATTCCAGAATCATACTATGTCATCAGTAAGGATTTGGGGGGAAAAGTATAAAAAAAAAACCATGAAAGGACTTTGGTGTGTTCTTTTAAAACGTAAGAATTTTTTATTTAGAATACATCATCATTTTATCATGTTACCAAAGTAAATATTAGAAACAATTACTATCATCACCTAGTCAACTGATGTTCAAATTTTATCAACTGTCTCATCATTTTTTGGCAGTTATTTGAAATAAGATTCAAATAAGATTTATACATTATGATCGGTTGATGTGCCTGAAGTCTCTTTTAATTGTGGGTTTGCCTGTACTCCTTTGTGTCTTGCAATTTTATTTATTTATTTATTTTTTTTTGAGACAGAGCCTCAAGCTGTCTCCCTGGGTAGAGTGCTGTGGCATCACAGCTCACAGCAACCTCCAACTCCTGGGCTCCAGCGAGTCTCCTGCCTCTGCCTCCCAAGTAGCTGGGACCACAGGCGCCCGCCACAACACCTGGCCATTTTTTGGTTGCAGCCGTCATTGTTGTTTGGCGGGTCTAGGCTGGGGATTCAAACCCGCCACCTTAGGTGTACGTGGCTAGCGCCTTAGCCAGTTGAGCTATAGGCGCTGAGCCCAATTTTATTTATTGATGACCAGGTAACTTATATTTGTGAAGGTTTCTAGAGTCTAGATTTTTCTTTTCTTTCTTTCTTTTTTCAAGAGCCAGACTCTCATTTTGTCACCCATGGTAGAGTTCTGTGTCACAGCTCACAGCAAACTCCAGCTCTTGGGCTTAGGTGATTCTCTTGCCTCAGCTGCCCAAGTAACTGGGACTATAGGTGCCTACCACAAAGCCCGGCTATTTTTTTGTTGCAGTTTGGCCAGGGCTGGGTTTGAACCTGCCCCCCTCGGTATATGGGGCCGGCACCCTATTCACTGAGCCACAGGCACCGCCCAAGTCTAGATTTTTCTAAACATATTCCTGTGCTGCTTTTTTTCTTGTTTTCATGTCTGACAGGTAACAGGCTGATGTCATAACAAGATTTAAGGGAGACACATGTCACATGATGATTGGGGTGCTGATGATTGGGATGCTGAGCCATCCCCTACCCAGCTCTCCCTGCAGGACCCCGGCATCATGCTTGTGACCAATCATCATGCGTGTGACCTGCAAAAGGATCATGTATTGCTGTTTAATGTGTTTCTCTGTCCTCTGTAAATTGGTACTTAGATATAAACACTCAGTCAGATGCAGGTTAAACTTTATGGGGGGGGCAAGAAATACTTAATAAGTGAAGTTTTGGATTTCCATCAAGAGGTGCCCAATACTTAGTCGTTTTTCTATGTGACCTCAGCACATTGATGATCAAGACCTACGTCCAGGAATTCTTTAGAGGTTACGGAATGTTTACACAAAATTCTATGACTCCTTTTTCATTGCTTAGCTGAGATGTTCTGTAAAGAGAAACTTTCCCTCACTAACTCTTTAGTAACACTGAGATGCAGTTCATGTAGGAAAAGCAAGATAAATGCTTGATTCTTTCCTTTTATTTATCAATTTTCAAAATAATGAGCTCATTCTCTCCAAGATAAATAAAGTTTAAAAATAATATTACAGGGCAGTGCCTGTGGCTCAGTGGGTAGGGCACCAGCCCCATATACTGAGGGTGGTAGGTTCAAACCCTGCTCTGGCCAAACTGCAACAAAAAATAGCTGGGCATTGTAGCAGGTGCCTGTAGTACCAGCTACTGAGGAGGCTGAGGCAAGAGAATTGTCTAAGCCCAAGAGCTTGATGTTGCTGTGAGCTGTGACACTACAGCACTCTACCGAGGGTGTGACAGAGTGAGACTCTGTCTCTAAAAAAAGAAAAAGAAAAAAAATTAATGTTATAGGCCAGGTCCTGTGGCTCACGCCTGTAATTCTAGCACTCTGGGAGGCCAACATGGGCCTACTGTTTGCACTCAGGATTTTGAGACCAGCCTGAGCAAGAGAGAGACTGTGTCTAAAATAGAAAAATTAGGGAGGCAAGACACAGTTATAAGATGGACTTTACCTAACAAATGCAATCAGTGTAGCCTGGTTACTTGTACCCTCATGAATCCCCAACAGTAACAAAAACTGAAAAAAAATTATGGCCCCCCCACCCCCAGAAAAAAGAAAAAAGAAAGATTAGCCTGATGTTATGGCAGGTGCCTGTAGTCCTAGGTACTCAAGAAGCTGAGGCATGAGAATTGCCTAAGTCCAGGAGTTTGAGGTTGGTGTGAGCTGTGATGATACCACGGCACTCAATCTCAGAGTAACAAAGCAAGACTCTGTCTTGAAAAAAAAAATTATAATCCCATGTAATTTAAATATATCTGATTATATTAATTATTTGCAGCTTTTTCCCACATCTGTGGGAGGTGGACAGGGTGAATTCCTCACGTCCTTCCAACCCAGGGTAAAGTGCCCAGTCAGGGGAATGCCTACTTGACCATCCCTGCATGGGAAATCAGCAGTGCAGGCAGCTGAGGCCATCAGCTAGGAGCTTAGGGTAGAGAAGCTGAGATGAGACTTGCTCCCCCCCCTCTACTTCTCGTTGCACCGTTATCTGGCCTCTTCAGATGTTCCATTACCCTATGTCCCTGTCTACCCTTTACCCAGCCCTCCTGGGGGCTGTCATCTCCCCTCTCTCATTCTTAACCTTGACTGCTGACTACTGACTGCTGTGCATCCTTGCACAGATACTCTGTTTTGTACTCAGGAAAAAGACTCTGGGAAACAGGACAGGTGCTGCATTGTTCTCCAGCTGCCCCCCGGGAACATGGAACAGTTTATTCCTTCACAGGCTTCCGGTTTTATGCACTAAGTTTGCTGTAAGTTTTATCCTTTCCTCAGCGCCGTCTCCCTTGCTGGCCACTGTCCCAGGTCGGGGTCAACTAGATGCCCAACATATATTGATGCTTTCATCATCCCGTCTTTGGCAGATGGGAGCCACTATAAATCGGTAAATTGTTTTTTAGTGATTATTGATACCACCTTATTAGTCTTTGATAGCTTCTTTACTGGCTGGTACAAGATGTTCCTGGATCATTGTGTACATTTTTTGCCTTGGACCTGGAGTCAGCTATTTCTCCAAGGACTTCTCATTCTGATTGGTGGAAAGTCGTACTTAGAAGCCACAGCCTGGGTGGTGGGAACGCTTTCATTTGACACACTATCCACGTTGCTGTGTAGTCCTTGTTCTGTGGCTACACCCTACTGTGTAATGTCCTTCCTGGACGTGGCTCAAGTCCATTTTTTTGGTGATGGAGACCACTCCCACTCCCTGCTACCCTATGCTACAGTGAGCATACCTTACCATGTCCCCCTGTGGACCTGCGTGAAAATCCCTCTGAGATATAGGATATTCCAAAATATCTGAGGCTTTTCTTTTTAAGGTTAGTAGTATTATTATCCCTATTTTTTTGGAAGGACACCAAGCAGCTGGGGGTGAGAAAGAGGCTGTGGAAGAGAGAACAGAGGAGGGCTCAGGAAAGGGAGAGGGGGCCCAGGGCAGATGGGACAGCCTAGACCCCGTTTCCCTTGTGTCTCTCTAGAGTGGGAGCTGCTCACGCCCTGTGATCCTGAAATCAGGGGTCTTGCAGGGAGAGCTGGGTAGGGGATGGCTCAGCATTCTCTCAGCTCCCTGTGGCTTCCACACCTTTCTCTATGAGCCAAAATCTCCCCGTGTGTTAAGGCTCATGATGTTGGAGTTTCTCATACCTCTCTGGTTGTGTTTGTCACCTATAATCTGGGGCTTCTTCTATACCTACCCCCAGGTCTTTCACTGGTGACTCTGAGTCTTCTCCTCCTCTTCACCTCCTGCCAGCATCCCAGTTCCTCTCATTATGCACAGGGATGACCTATTCTGTGTGACAGCCTCTCAGCACATTGATCTCCTCTATACCAACACTCTCTTCTATCTCACAGGCCTGTTGCCTCTGCCACACCATAAACAGAAGGCACGGGGTGAAAGGTTTGGAGGCTAGAAAGGAGGCCAAAGTGGCCTAAGCACAGAACGCAGAGCCCACAGTATAAGACAGGGCTCCACAATTAGGCAGGGTCCATCGTTCAGAGATTTGTAAGTCACATTAAAGATTTTGGCCAGTATTCGACAAGAATGAGAAGCTACTGAGAGCTTTTAAATGGGACAAAGAGGGTGACGTGTTGGTGATGATGATACTGAGTGAGGACACCCTGGAGGGGTGAGTTCTAGCACAACAGAGGTCTTCTCAAGGAGACCCCAAGAATACACCAGCGAAGTCCTTCCTGCAGTGACTCAGCTCTTAGGAATCTGAACTTTCTGGAACTTGGAGGCTGATGCTTGCTTCTGCTTTGGTGATTCTGTAAAAGCCGGTGCCTCTCCAGCTTGATTCAAGCTGACCTATGAGAAAGGTACTCGTGGGCTGGAACTTTTTGACGGGGGATAGAAAGGAGGAGACCCAGCCACTTGGGGAGCTTGGCCATTTTGAATTCTTCTGTGCTGTTTGCTCCCCTGGCTGAAATAAAGCTCTTCCTCTTATAAGCATGGTGTTTGGGCGCCCTTTCTCTCCAGTGGGCCTCATCTTCCTGCAATAATATGGTCAAATAGTGTACTGAAAAGCCCTCCATGGCTACCATGTAGAAGTAGGTGGGAACACCAGCTGGCCAGGGAGCAGGCTATTGCTGTAATCCCATGAGAGATAAAGAGGTGGCTTGGAGCAGGACAGAGACAAGTGGACAGACCTAGGGGAAATTAATGAGTAAGTCTCCAAGGCCTCTTGCTGGCTGGGCTATGGAAGGACAGAGAGAGTGGATGCTTCCTAGGTTTCCAGCTTGCTCGGTTGGACAGCAGACAGTGCCGTTACCAGGTGGGGGACCTGAGGAGAGGGCCAGGCTTCAGGTTTAGTGGTGGAGGTGCTGGAGTGTTTAGGGGTAGGGGCATCACAAACACTCCCTTAGGTATACTGAGTATTAGTACCCTTTGAAACAATGCAGTGAAGACATGAGTGGGTCAGGGACATAGAGCTCTGGAGCTCGGAGGAGAGGTCTGATCCAAAGCAGGTGGGTTGGGCCTCACTAGCAGGAGGGAGGGAATTAAACCGAGTCAGCCTAAGGAGAGGGAGCAGAGAGGCTGGTCTGGGCCAGCCCTGAGGGCCCCAGTGTCTAAGGGTTCCACTGAGGAGAACAGATATGCAAAGGGGCAGGGGAGGCGCAGCCTGGGAGGCTGAGAACAGAGGTGGTGGTGTCATGGAGGCCACCAGAGCTGCATTTCAGGAAGCAGCGTTGGCTCTGTCTCTGCAGAGGGAGGAGATCAGGAAGATGAGGAATGAGAAGGTCTGTGAAACTCAGCAAGATGGAATTACAGCTAAATTTAGATAGCGTTGTTTCAGGGCAGTGACAAGCTGGAAGGCAGGGAGGGTTGAAGAGAGAGTGGGAAGTGAGGTGATGGAAATATGGAGGGTTCTGGGACGGCCCTTTAAGGATGGGTTGATGCAGTTGTGTGCCCTTCATCCCACCAGGAATTGGAAAGTGACAGCTGGGCAGCAGCAGTGGCCGTCTCAGGGCCACAGGAGAAGCCCCGCAAACAGCCGGGCTGGAGCTAGCATCAGCTATCATTCAACTGGGGAGCTTTGTTTACGTGAGAAAAATGAATCCCACGTGTTGTTTGTGGCTGAAGATAATTGTAACGGGTCCTGCTTGTGTCTGCATTGTCTCATTTAATCCCCTCAGTTGCCTTTTGAGGCCGTGCTATCGTTATTCCTATTTTGCAGACAAGGAAGCCAGAACATGGTGAAGTTAAGGAAGTAGGGTCATACCACTTCAGTGGCAGAGCTGAGATTTAGCGATGAGGTTTCTGACTCAAAGCCACACCTTCCCGCCTCTGCTGAACTCTCTCAATAGCTGTTATGATTTTTTTTTTTTTTTTTTGTGAGACAGAGCCTCAAGCTGTCACCCTGGGTAGAGTGCTATGGCATCACAGCTCACAGCAATCTCCAACTCCTGGGCTCAAGCGAGTCTCCTGCCTCCACCTCCCAAGTAGCTGGGACTACAGGCACCCGCCACAATGCCCGGTTATTTTTTTTGGTTGCACCTGTCATTGTTGTTTGGCGGCCCTGGGCTGGATTTGAACCCACCAGCTCAGGTGTATGTAGCTGGCACCTTAGCTGTTTGAGCCACAGGCTCAAGCCAGCCAGCTGGTATGACTTTGCTGTTTCTGCCACCAGCCATCTCGGAAGATCACTGAGAAGGTTGCACGGCACAGTGATGATGAATCTCCATTCCCTGAAGTAAGCATACAGTAGGTGTGCTTTAAAATACCTAGCAATTTTTTCTGTACCTCATCTGTGACCCATTTTGTGGAGCTGCTGGTGGTGGTAGAGAATTGCTAATTGATATTGAAAGTAATTTCTATTGCTTGAGCTCAGGAGTTCAAGACCAGGCTGAGCAAGAGTGAGACTCCATTGTCTCTACTAAAAATAGCAAAACTAGCTGGGGACTGTGGCAGGCACCTGTAGTCCTAGCTATTATTTGTGAAGCTGAGGAACAAGGATTGCTTGAGCCCAGGAGTTTGAGGTTGGAGGGAGCTATGATACCATAGCACTCTACTCAGTGTGACAGAGTCAGACTCTGTCTAAAAAAAAAAAGAAAATAATTTCTAAAACTGTAAATTCCAGCATTCAACTTTGCATGCACTCTAGTAGTTCATATTCAAAACAATCTCCCAGCTTGGGATCCCAGGGGAAAAATAGCTGAAATCAGAGACTCAAAGCTGCCAGTATAGGGAACTAAGCTCCCTCTCCACAGCTGTAAGCATCTTGCAGTGGCAGAAGGGAACAGGCATACCAGGCTGAATCACATGCGACGCTGTTCTGTGAGGTGTGATGTCACTAAGGGTATTGCAAAACCACCCAGTTCCAAGCAGAACGGAAAATCTGTTCAATTTGTGCAAATGTTATTTAAAATTCTGGCTGTTGGCCGTGAGAAAAGTCCCTGCAGTCACATCAAAGAACCAGAATAGTTTTCAAAGATGGTTTTTATTACTAAGCTGTTACTACAAACACGCTTTCACCCAAATAGAGCAAAAAATATGCAATTTCCTAAAAATGGGAGCTATGAAATTGCATCCCCGGAATATTTGCAATTACTGTCGATGGTCCAACTATTAGCATTTCATACACATTTTGAGGGGGAAAGACCAGTCCCCCAGTATGTATTAATACCAGTAATTAGTGCCTACTATCTTTTAAAAATCTAATATGATAAAAAAAAAAAAAACCTGCCTGATGGGATTTATCTTTTTTTTTCTTTTTTTGAGACAGAGTCTCATTATGTCACCGTGGGTAGAGTGCATCACAGCTCACGGCAACCTCAAACCCCTGGGCTTAAGCGATTCTCTTGCCTCGACCTCCCAAGTAGCTGAGACTACTTGGTACTACAGGTACCCTCCACAATGCCCAGCTAGATTTATCTATTTTTTGAGAACTGAGTAAAACTGAGGATTTATTAATGCATTTCCATTACTTATAATACTTTAAGCACTGGTCTAATACATAGACAGCAAAACTTTCTCATTTACACAGGTAATTGTGTTTTCCTTGACAAAGTATCTGGATTAAATAAGGAATTGACCTTTACACTGCTTTCTTTTTCAGTCATTGCCCATGGAACACATAAAATTCAATTTATTCCAAATTCTCTAACACTGCCATCTTGATCATGAGAGCTTATTTGAAAATGTGCTGATAATGACTCTGCTGACACACACAGTATGAAATTAGAGTGAAAACCTGGGGTGACCGTGCCTCTGCTCCCGCTGTTGCTAATTTATTTGGTCTAATCCTCACTAGCACTTTCTTTCATGTGTGTGTGTCCTCTTCAGTTTCTTTCATCAATGTTTTGCAGTTTTTTGTGTTTTTTTTTTTTTTGAGAAAGAGTTGCACTCTGTTGCCTGGGCAGAGTGCTGTGGCATCAGCTTGCCTCACAGCAAGCTCAAACTCAAACTCCTGGGTTCAGACAATCCTTTGTCCTTAGCCTCTTGAGTAGCTAGAACTAGAGGTTCCCACCACAGCACCCTGCTAATCTTTCTATTTTTAGTAGAGAACAGGTCTCACTTTTGCTCAGGTTAGTCTTGAACTCATGAGCTCAAGCAATCCGCCCTCCTCAGACTCCCAGGGTGCTAAGGTTATAGGCGTGAGCCATTGCACTTCCACAATACTCAGTGGGGAGCTGAAACCCTTTCTGCCATCATCCATTTTGGATTTAAATAATAATTACCATCCCTCCACTTTAAATATCCTACATTTTTTTTTTTTTTTGCAATTTTGGCTGGGGCTGGGCTCAAACCTGCCACCCCCAGTATATGGGGCCGGTGCCCTATTCCTTAAGCCATAGGCACCACCCTAAATATCCTACATATTTTAAATGGTAAATTGCATATAACAAGGAGAATAGGATACTACGGAAATAGATGGCTGAATCTTTAATAGGAGAATTAGTAAAATATTCTGTGCTTCTGAGCACCCACCGTATGTGAGGAAGTTTGGATTTATTATCCTGATCATTGGAACAGTCGTAGGAGGAGGGTCTGTCGGCTGGAGAAACTGAGACTTAGCATGGTAAAGAAACTCACCCAACCTCTCACTGCTAAGAGGGGCCAGATATATGATTTTAAGATATCTTATTGTGGTGGTTTGAATATTGTCTCCTCTGAAATGTATGTTGAAATTTAATCCACAATGTAGCGGTATTGAGGAGTGGGACCTTTAAGAGGTGATTGAGGTGTGAGGGCTTTGTCCTCCTGATTAGATTCTTGCACGTATGGATTAATGGGCTAGCATGGGGATGGAAATGGTGACTTTATAAGAACAGACACCTGAACTAGATACTCAGCCCTCTCACCACACGATGGCCTATGCTTTCTCAGGACTCTGCAGAGTCCCTATGTACAGAGATTAGTGAGAGTCCTCACCAAGTGTATTCCCTTGACCTTGGACTTCTCAGCTTTCGTAACTGTAACAAACAAGTTTCTTTGTCAATTACCAGATTCATGTATTCTCTTATAGTAACAAAAATGGACTAAGACACCTGAGTTGCTACTGTTTAACATGGAATACTGGTCAATGTGACAAAGAAATAAATGAGAGGAGACAGGATTGGGAAAGTAGAAATCATTGATACATGATGTAAATATCTATTTAGATAATCCAACAGGATCAATGATTAGAACTATAAATGGTCTTGACAAGATTTTGCTGGCTATCAGATTACAAAAGAAAAAAAAGAAGAAGAAGAAGAAAAAGAAAATCAGTAGTGTTTCCCTACACCAGTCTTATCCCATTAGAAATTTCAGTAGGGGGTGGCACTTGTGGCTCAAAGGATTAGGGTGCCAGCCCCATATGCTGGAGGTGGCGGGTTCAAACCCAGCCCTGGCCAAAAACTGCAAAAAAAAAAAAAAAAAAAAAGAAAGAAATGTCGGTAGGAATAAGAGACCATTCACAAAGTCAATGGATATCTAGGTATTAACACATCTAAAACTGCACAAAATTTTTCTGAAAAAATTAAAACTCTGAGAATCATAGAGGATCATCTGTGAAAATATAGTCTACACTTTTTTTTTTGAGACAGAGCCTCAAGCTGTCCCCCTGGGTAGAGTACCGTGGCATTACAGCTCACAGCAACCTCCAACTCCTGGACTCTAGCGAGTCTCCTGCCTCTGCCTCCCAAGTAGCTGGGACCACAGGCACCCGCCACAACGCCCGGCTATTTTTTGGTTGCAGCTGTCATTGTTGTTTGACAGGCCCGGGCTGGGGATTCGAACCCACCACCTTAGGTGTACATGGCTGGCGCCTTAGCCGGTTGAGCTATAGGCGCCGAGCCAATATTTTTAAATTTTCAAGAAACTGTCAAGCTGTTTCCCCAAGTGGTTGTACAAATTTACATTTGCATAGAAGTTTAAGGGACTCCCATTTTTCCTACATCCTCACCATCTGCTATCTTTTTTTATAATAGCCATTCTAGCAGATGTTAGAGGATATCTGCTGGGTTTTTTTCTTTAATTTCAGAATAATGTGAGGGTACAAATGATTAGGTTACATTGCTTGCATTTTTAAGTTAATGTCCAAGTTTTAGTTGAACCCTTCACCCAGGGGGTGTGCTGTGTACCCTTACATTGTGTTCATTAGGTAAAGCTTATCAATCTCGCTCCCTCCTACCTCCACTCCCACTTTAATATGCTTGTGTTTTTAGTAGGCTAAGATTGACAGAAATGTTCCAACAGTCGAGCCAACTCATACATACATTCCTTTGCAGTGTCAAATGATGAAGGATATGTCACTGATGAAGGGTAAATGTCTCCTCAGAAATGTCAGGGACTTTCTCACTACTCATGATAAAAATATATATGTTATGCTTACATTGGGATTCCGAGAAATCAAGAGTCATGAGGAGGACTTCAGGAAAAAACATCTTCCCTGAGATACTTGCTGGAATTTTAGTATGTTGGGTGAATAGCAGTCTTCTGTAAGAGCATCTTTAACTTTCATTCGCATTGAAGATATTTCATTTGGGGTTGAGATTTGCAAACACAGTGTCATACTCTGTCATACTTATAATTAACCTTTAATTAGGAGGTTAATAAAGGGTGTGTGTCTTGACAATTTTGGGTGCCTTTTACTCTAGCCCTTGAGAGTCACCCTGGTGCTGTTTGAACAGTCCAGGATTTCTCACTAAAGGGACTCAGGTGTCTTGAGTCCCTTAGAGCTTCTTGCCAGAGAGAGAAAGCAGAAGCCTTTCTAGACTAAAGCCACTTGATACCTGATGTTAAACTAACTCCACCCTTTCAGTGTTTAATTTTTATAAGACTTGGTGGAAGGGCTTGCTAAAATTGCAGATTCCAAGCCTGGAGCCCTGCACATCTTCTGATACAATAGGTAAAGAAACAACCTTGGAATCGATGTATTTAATAAATGCCAAGCATGAAAATGAACAGTGTGTCCTGTGTTCCAAAGATCACAATTTTGAGACAGGGTAAGACTGGTTTAGAAGGAAGTAATTCCAGAAATTATGTTTGAGTGAAAGCTTCTTGAGGAAGGGCTATGTGTGTGTATTTGTGGGCCCATGAGTGTTTTTATTTGAGATTTGATATGTGTAGAGAAAGATGGTGGGGAAGGAAGCTTTTGACCTCCAGATATAGCAAGATCTAAAGTTTTTTTTTTCCCCTACGGTTATGTTTGAACTTTGTTTTGTGAGTATATCTTCTTGGATGGGGAAATGGAGAAGGCTTGTATAATATTTCTTCTCCAAACCCAGTACTCATATGGGAAAGTTAGACTTACTCAATAAAAAGAGAGATTTATGAAAGTTGGGGAAACTACATGAAATGTATGAGTGAGGGCAATTTTGAAATCTGAGGCCCTGGAGATCTCCTTAAAACAAAGAAGAGACCCCATCTATCTAGAATTGTTTGGATTAACTCTCCCTGGTAGGAAAGAGATGGGAGGGGGGCAGATCAGACAACCTGGGGGATCCTCTCGGCTTTGTCTCTGTAATTCTACATGAATTATTAGCTGTAAGGCCGTTAGCCATGTTTCTGTCTATGTCCTCGCCCAGTACTGTTTCCACTGTAACAATCACTTCTACACACAAATATGTTTAGAAGTTGTTTGGTATTCACCCTTCCACAGCTATTTATTTGAAATTATGGTACATGAACTCAAATAATTACAGTAATGAGTAGCTTGTGAGAGAACGGAGGGGAGGAAGGGACAGAGGGAAGAGACCCAGACAGAGAATACAAACTTCTGAGCTTGACATCTAAAAATCCTTTCACGTAGACATTAACAGAATTGATTTATTCCCTTTACTTCAATGATGTGAACTCTTATTTGGTCCTCTTCTTTTTTTTTTTTTTAAGTAGTTTGCTTTCTATAGGACTATTTTGATAGAATTAAAAGTAGATTATAATTTCTAAAAATGTATGGAGTTATTTCTTACTATATTTAAACTGACATGATAACTTATACTTTGTGCACAGAACTTTTGGGTGTGGGAAAAACTAGAGTGTTTAGTATTTCTAGATAAGAATATCACAGTGGTTAGTGACTAAGTCGTCAGGGTATGACACTGGGTTTGTAAATCTCACCCCCAGCAGACTTATTTGTGAGAGGAAACCATACAATTCGCTAAGAAAATGACCTTGGCAACAATTTAAGCTCTCTACGCCTTGATCCTCTTACTTCCAAAATGTGGGAAAATAATAGTACGTTCTTCATGGGGTTGAGATGAGGATTGAAGGCATAGTACGTTATACATAATGAACCCTTAGTGAAATGCGGATTATTATTATTAGCAGCTGTATGATCTGGCATTTGCCACAAGAAGTCACTAGTTGTTGTCACATGAATTTAATAAAAAATAATTTTTGGAGATAGAATAATTTATTCAGAGCTGTGACAATTTTTAACTCTGTGATGATGTTTTTAGGCATATTTGTCATTCTGCTTGCTTAGGCAACATGTGAAAAATAATTCCTGCTGCTATATGCCCTGGAACATGAGAGGTAGAATTGCCTGTTTGAGATGCAGCTCTATCTCAAATCTAGACCTTAAATTTAAACCATCTGGCCCTTGACTCATTAGTGTTTAAGATGAAACTAATGATCTCTTCACTTTCCAATGTCTGCATTTGCAAGAGAGTATCAGAGGAAGTTAAATCTCGAGGAAAAATATTGATTCCTCTTTAGCAAACCTGTTGAAATGCACCGTTGTAGGCCTTGTTATTTTTAAGTGTCTGGATTTTCTTTATGAATTCATTAAAAAATATTTTAGCGGCTCTGGTGGCCCAGTATCTCATTCCAACATAAACTTACCACTGGAAAGCACATACCATTTGGCTCACCTTTTCATTTCATGGCTTAATAATAATGACAAATTACAGGTGCCAAAGTGATGTTAGATCCCTGAGCATAACTGATTCAATGCTCAGAATATTGTTCTTTTGTCCAAAACATCTTAATAAATATGGCATCACTTTCACAAGTGTCAGCTAATGTCTCACATGCTGGAATTCCATTTCGGCAACTTGAAAATGATTCTAACCTTCATAATTGGTAGCAAGTTGGGCTTGACATTATGTCTTAGTTTCAACTTCATTATAAGAGCAATGCCTATATTGTTGGGTTGTAAGTGATGTGCATTGTAGGGCGGGTTCAATTTCTATTACCAGAGGATTTCTCTCCTAACATGTATTTATCTAGACCTCTTAATCTCCCCCAAGTGAATTTTTCCATGTCTCACAGTCCATCATTCCAATATGAGAAAAATAGCTATATGAAATATGTACCCAATTTTTTCCTAATGGCTCTTTGAAAGTACACAGAAATCCATTATTAACCTCATACATTATGACTCTCAGTCATTATTAAGTTCTTACGGCTTTATTCTTTGGAAGTCCTACGCTTACGATCATGTCATCAGTGCGTGATTTCTTCCTTCCCAATCTGCGTGCTTAGTTTTTCCCTTATCTTATTGCATTGGCTGGGATTCCAACACAATGTTGAATAGAGGTGATTAGAACTGTCACCTTTTTGTGGTTTCATATTGTGCATAGACAGCATTCAGTCCTTTACCATTATGTTTGAGAGAAGCTGAAGAGTTCTTTGCAGGTACTCTCACAAAGTTCGTTTTTATTCCTAGTTTACTGAGACTCTTTATTACAAATGGATGCTTAATTTTGTCAAATTCATGTTCTATGCCTGTCGAGATGGTTGTGTTCTTTTCCTATTATTTAATTAGCATGTGAATTTCTATCAATTTATTTTTAGCAGTTCTACATTGTTGGGATAACCCCCCGTTGATAATGACATATCGTCAAATTAATACATTTCTAAACTTGATTTTCTAAAATTTGGAGATGTGTGTGGCTTCTGGTTCTATGTGCAGGAGCAATATTGAGCTATGGTTTCTTGCCATGTCCCATATGGTTTGCTATCAATGCAATATCTGCCTCATAGGATCTACCAGAAAATGGTATTTTCTTATTTTGTATTCTGAAATATTTTGCGTGAGACCACGTTTATTTATTTTTTTAAAACCTTTGATAGAATTCACCAGTAAAGCTATATAAGGCTGGAATTTTCTTTGCAGGAAGATATTTAATTACAAATTCAGTTTCTTTAATAGACTACTTGGATTGTCTATCTCTTCTTGCATCGGTTTTGGCAAATTTGATTTTCCAAATATTTGTCTATTACATGTAAGTTTTCAAATTTGTTAGCATAAATATTCCCTCAAAGTCTTTTAATTTCTGAAGAATTTATAGTGATGTTTCCTCCTTTGTTCTAACTCTGTTCACTTTTAGTGATCAGATATGGTAGAAGTTCATCAATTTTATCCCTTTCCCTCCAAATAACTAGCTATGCCTGCTTTGAATCTTCTTTCTATTTATAATTTCTGCATTTTCTACTTTATTGTCATCATCTTTTTTTTCTTTTTCTTCAGATTCTTAAGGTGAGGCCTGGATTATCGATTGTAGACCTTTCTCTCCTTTTATCATGGAAACACTCAAAACCATGTATTTTACCCTGAGTTCTCCTTAACCTGTATCTGATAGATTTTGATGTTGTGTTTTTATGTTCATTTAAACAAAAATATTTGCTATAACCTATAATTTCCTTTCTTCTTGAATTATTTAGAAGTATATTCTTTAATACCTAAATATTTAGGCATTAAAAAGAAATATCGATCTTATTTTACCTAATTTAGTTCCATCACAGTTAGCGAACCTACTCTGACTTTAACTCTTTCTGGTCCTGTGTCAAACCTCGTCCAACATAATGATTTTTTTGTTGTTGTTTATAAACAAAAAGAAATAAGCCATTTTTGTTGTTTTATGTAACCTAAAATAGATAATAAAGTCATCAGGTGAGTTAATAGTTATTTTTTCTCTTAAAAAAAAAAAAAGAAAAAACACCATAAGATAATTACAACTGTAAGAAAAAAGAAACTGTAAGACAATTATCCACCAACCTCTTTTCTGCCCCCAAAGAAATAAGAGCTGGGAAGTATGAGGGTGGCAGAAAAATTAGATGGGAAAGCGTTCATATTTGTTAACCTATTGATATTTACTTTAGAGCCAAACATATAATTTATTTTGGTGAGTGGTGCACATGGATTTGCAAAGAGCAATCCACCTCTGTGGATTTGGGGTATGTTTTATTCTAGGTATAAATTAAGTTTGTTGGTAGCGTTACTAGCCAACTGAATTTCTATCTCTTTCTTTTATCAATATTGAGATGGGAGCACTGACATTTTTATAACCATGCATTTGTCTTCTTTTATTCCCTTTTGCTCTGTGTCTTTTTTGCTTTTGGTAGTTGAAGGTTAAAGCACTAACAACATTTTTAACTGTTTGAAGTTGTGATGGAAGCTCAGATAGGACAGCATCTACAGGCGCCAGCTGCCTCTAGAATTACAAAAAGTATCATTGGGCCTGTTTGTGCGGAAGGGGAGGCAGTGGGTGGAGATAAACCAAGGAGTAGAAAAATCAGGCAAGAAGCATTTGGCATGGAGGTTTACCCACTTTCTTCTTTGCAGAAACCAATTTGGTAGAAGGAAGAATGGAGGTCCTAGGTTGATGCTGTGCAGGTCTCAGGCTCTCAGTCCCATGGAGCAGAGGACGAGGAGAAGACTGACTGTGCGCTAGACCCTGGGGCACTTGTTAGGCATAGCAGCCCATTAGATGAGGAGGAAACATCAGGGCAAAATGCTCATTCCGTAGGCTGGGTCCAGACAGCAAGCAACAGAACGCTCAGCAAACTAAGCACAGATGCCCATGGCAAGTTACCAGTGATACCAGATGCCGAACTGAGAGGAGATTACCTGGGTAGCAGATGTGATAGAACCAAAAGGCCCCTCATCTCGGAGTCTCATAAACCTGAGTTCCAGTCCTGCTTCTGTGACGTGAGACTCGACACAGGTTTTGTGTTTTCTGATTTTAAAAGAGGTATCTGTACTCTGTGCCCTTCTTTTCCCTTTTTAAAAAATTTTTTTGAAAGCTATAACCTAATTATAGCCTAAGAATATGGGGAAGGGGGAGGGACGCCTGGGTGGAGGGAGGGTGATTGGAGGGATCACTTCTATGAGTTATCTTACAAGGGTGCCAGTGAATCTTTCTAAAAGTAGAATATAAACGTCTTAACACGGTAACTAAGAAAATGACATAAAGGCTATGTTAACCAGTTTGATGAAAATATTTCAAATTGTATTTGAAAACACCACACTGTACCCCATGATTGCATTAATGTACACAGCTATCATTTAATTAAAAAATAAAATAAAATAAATTAAAATAATTTTTTTTTTTTTGCAATTGAGAAAACATCGATGTCACAAGGTGGTTATAGGGAAGATGAGGTTGAATTACTATTCAAGACAAACAGAGTCCCACTTAGTGGGTTTTCTACAAATGCTGGAATTCATCCTTTGTCCACACAGATGTAGGATGAGTAAAGAACAGGAAACTGCGTGGCTCAGAGGCATTGATGCCACACTGAGATAATGCAATAATGGTGCTGCTTTTGCTGAGAAGTCTCTATTGTCTCAGGGCTGGAGATCTCGACCAAAACATTTCTCCTTGGTTAGACAAGTAAACCCTCACTGCAGAGAGAGACTAGTGGAGTTCTCGGGCAAATGCCACCTAGAACTACTTATTTCTCTTCTCCTCAACTTGCGGCTTTTGCTGAAGAGCCAATGGCTATTGATGATTTCGCCTAATGGGTTTCTTTGCTCGTGACCTTCCTTTTGTGGGGGAATAGGGGCATTCCAAGATTTTCAGAGAGACTTAAGGGTTACTTTTTGTTTTCCTAATTCATTATTCATTTTAGGAGAAATTCCTACTTAGCCAGACAAAATAATAAAAACTCCATTTATAACAAGTGCCTACCGTTCAGCCTTATTTATCTTACAAGGCTGCAATTTGTGATCCTTATACATGCCAATGCCTGCATCAAATGCCCCTGTATTTGTTTTATGACCTTGCCACTTCATACACAGAATTGCTGGTCTCCTAATTCATCCTCCTTTGTGGCCCTCGTTTCACAACCATCTGCTTCCAACGCATCAAAAGTGACGGCGCTGTTTGTTATTTGCAGCCGTCTTCCCACCATCTCCGCTGTCCCTGCACGACTGTGGTGAAATCGTCTTTATTTCACTATTTTCCTGGCTGCCAAAAGATGAAAGCAATCAAAACTGATAAGTCCTGAAGTGCTTCCGTTAACAAATCAGGGGCTGACACTGCTGTCGAGTCTGCGCTGACAGAGGCCGTTTTTGGTAGCTTAGAATTCTTGTGTATGCGTCCACCGGGGATAGATATGTTTAGCCAGTTAAAAGGGTTTTTGACTCTGCAGTTAGTCTCAGTAACTAGTTCTACTAGGAAGGAGGGAAAAACATCTTTTCTGTTCCTTTCAAAATGTAAAACAGCTTTGGTAATTTTCTTTTTGCTCCTTGTTTGCTCCAGAAGGTGATTCCACTTACACATCTTGAACATGGAGAAGAAGGGACAAGCTTCAAAATTGGACACTTGGAGACAAAGAAACCAGCAGAGAATGTGTAGCCCTCTGAAGACATCCCGAAACAATGACACTCCGTAGGATGGCACTGAGTGACACATGTTGCCAACCGATTCTTTGCCACTCAGTGGCACCAAATTTAACATTTAAATTGCAGTCAGCTCTGGCTGGGTCCATTCCAGGAGCTGCCCGTGGTTGAACACAGTTCTGATCTCTTGTTTGAGGGGTCCGGCGGGGGTAAAGAGAGAAGAAAAAAAGAAAAGAAAAATCAAATTGTTCTCGGAAATCATGTTTAATGTAGAAATCTGGTTAATATTAAAATGCAATCTGCAGTTTTCAAGTATTCTATTCCTCAAGGAAAATATTTCCTGTTCAGGGGGCAGGAGCAGTAAGCTCTCCCTTATTACATCACTTCCTATGTCAGGCCCAACTAGCATTCAAAATGTATTACTGTATTGATAATGCTAATTTCAAAATGATGCCTGTTTTTTTTTTTTCCCCCTCTCCCTTTGGTTAAAGGGTCTGGGCAAAATTCCAATCATATGGATCAATTTAGCCTTGGATGGTGCTGGCCAAACTGCTATTTCATGCACTATATAGAATATAGTCCTTCCAC
This sequence comes from Galago senegalensis, assembly GCA_963575145.1. Lineage (NCBI taxonomy): Eukaryota > Metazoa > Chordata > Mammalia > Primates > Galagidae > Galago > Galago senegalensis. The sequence continues at coordinate 23,859 of CAUYTI010110632.1, forward strand.
ATGCTCAGGAACGGTAGTAGCCCGGGTCTTCTTTCTACTCACAGCATAACATTATGCTTCCAAAAGTTTCCCAAGGGAGCAGCTATCTGGATGGTTTCAGAAAAGGGAAAGTCAGCAGCTTCAGGAAGGAGAGACGAGCTCATTCTCGACACACACACACACACACACACACACACACATATATGCACGCACAGACTCCGATCTTTGAATTACTAGGGAGTTAGCAATTGATTCCTGGAACTCAACTTTGTGCCATGTTCAAATCAACCTGGTATTTTCCCTGTAGGCTTGGCTGGCTTTCGTGGGCAAATGCTCTCATCACCAACAAGACATGTGGATATAACCACTGGTATTTATCCACCTTTTATCCAATTTTTTTTTCCTGCAATGCCTTAAAACACTAAAGCTGATGAGTTACTAGAATGAAATTCTTTCAAATGTCTGTGTCCCACATAGGTACTCAGTGTTCCTATCTTTACATTTTAAAAAAAGCCACTAGAGTTAAGGCATGAAATGATAAAAATCCTCAAAGAAAGGATAGGGAAAACACTTGAAGATATTGGCCTG